>JADBJO010009871.1:0-42500 GCA_016801955.1 Conus betulinus
CATTTATGTTTGCCAGATGATCCAAGTCACGCTATACATTACAAGCTGCTACTAACCATAAACTAAAGTGCTGAAAATCCATGTTACAGGGCTAGCTCAGTCATTCATGTAAATAGTTTCTCACCGAGCCATAGTTTGTATTTGTGTGTCAGTGAAACTAGGCTCGCAAGGCTCACCCTACAGCATGACTTTATGTTGCAACAACCATGATACTTGACAACCAGCAAAAGAGTTAAAATCATTTTGGAACACCACTTCAGACTTTAAAAAAAAAAAAAGAATCATGGTTTTCTTGTACAACTTGAGCATATACAAGTTTGTGGAAACCCTGTTTGTGCCAGAATTCATGTTCCAATATCTCAAACTTTGTATATATATATATATATATTATATATATATACATACACACACACACATATACATGTACGAGTAAGACAGAATCATCCATCATCATTAAGCTCATCCCGTCTTTTGTTATCCACAACTGAGAAATCTCAACTACAATGAAGTCGGTGTGTACCAGTGGTCTTACATCATGTTTTGTCAAAATCTTTACTTTGTGTATCCTAGCGTTTCTTTTAACAGAGCATGCAGTTGTGTAGTTACCAGTTTTGGTCTGCAATTGTAAGTCGAGAACAAAACAGGACAGTCTGGCACTGAAACTGTGAAGTAACTTCTGCGAGCGAGGTGAATATTGGGCATGCACCCATGCCAGATTATGCAATTGCTAAAGTTGAAACAACAATATAAAAAAAAGGTGATGTTATCTAAGCAAAAGTTTTCCACATTCGAGTGTTCTCTACTCTTTCTTTGTTCTTTGTGTGTGTGTGTGTGTGTGTGTGTGTGTGTGTGTGTGTGTGTGTGTGTGTCCCATTCTTATTCTGAGTCATCTCAGAGGCACTGCCCCCCATGCTGCTCATTCCAGCTCCCTGTCCACAGCCACATCATGACTTGTCCTATCATTGATAACCCAAAGGACTTAAGTCAATGTTGAATCACTGTAGGCAATGAACCAAAAGAGAAACTGCACTGCTGCTCTCTCCCAACATATGCAGCATGCTTATCAAGCCCCCAAATGAGAGCCAGCGTGAGCCGCCCCCCTCTCCCTCCAGACGGTGCTACCACGTCCCCCAACAATTCTCTTGAACTTGCTGATACCAGCTCCTCCAACATGAGGTCTCCATTGCATAGACATGCAAAGGAAACTGAAAATAAAGTCATCATGACAGCAGGGTATGATGGGACATTGAATCTGAGAGTTTTTTTTCATGCCGATTGACTGGGATGAGGAAGACGATGCCATGGAGGTCCATTTTGGTCTGAGACTGCAAGGCAGGGCTATACCCTATGCTACCTTTCATAATACATATATACCCTAGTGTGGACCAGGCATGAAAGACACTTGGAATTGATCCAGAAACTTGAGCCACACTCTAAGAGATGCATCCATTAAGTGGATAAACACTTGGAATTTTGATCCAGAAACTTGAGCCACACGTAAGTGGATAAACTTGACGGTGTGGTTTCAGTCTTCCTAGGACATTACACCTTACCAACTCTATACTTCTGAAAACCTTAGACCTCAAGTCCAGCAAGTGAGGTGAAGTCTGTTGCAACCATTTGCTGGAGATTCCCCAAGTTTTCCTGGTATCTCTACTAGACTGACCATGTGTGGAACCTGTGGGCAATGAAGATGGAACAGGACTGGAACGTATGGATGGGGAACACGTACCTGCCAACCTTTAGGAACACAGAGGGAATGAAGGGGGTGAGGTGGGCTAAGAGGGCTCACTTTGGTTTTTGACAAAGTATTTATTGAACTCCACTGTGCTTCAGATGACATTGACAGAGTATTTATTCAACTCCACTATGCTTCAGATGACAAACGGGAGGGTTTAAAAGCAAAACGCATTTTCCATATATATATTTGTCAACATCCGCATAAATAACATTTGGACTTTATTCTCAAACACTTTATCATCCCCATTCAAAAATGCCCTCCCCCCCTCCCTTTTTTAAACAAAATTTTGAAATCCTGGATTATTCAATTAAATTTGGGATTTCTGGAGTACTTTCTACATAACGGAAATTCGAGAAAAATTTGAGAGGGTTGGCAGCTATGTGGGGTCAACATGTCTCAAGGACATTTTTCCGCAAAGGACATCTTGATTCTGTGGAGATGGGAAAGGAGCTGGCTATGTCCTGTTTCAAGCCTGAAGACAGCAACTTGCTGGGCTCAGTCCAGTTGGTGGATCCTGCCTTTTTTCGATCTCCAAGCGGAGGGGGCTTTCCATGTGGTTCACAAATGGCTACGCCGAACTGACTTCATTTCTCAAAAACTCAGGGGGGGATGCCGTCTGTTCCAACCTGCTGCCTGCCATGCAGAGCTGCAGTTTTATTGCCCATAATGTTACAATGAGAAGGAATTCATTGCAGTACCATAACCCATTTGGTACTGACTGCCAATACATTGACTCTTGACTGACTCATTTCCACTTCTAATCTTTTTTTATGGAATACAGTTTCACACACACTCATGGTTTTTGTCACGTACATAGGAACTCATCAAATGAAAAATGAAACAGCACAGTAGGTTTTTATTTCCACAGAAGCAGTCTACTTTTTGCTGACTTTCTTCCTGAGACGTTTTGGCTTGCCAGGCGTCTTCTTGGAAGCCTTCAGCAGCTTCCCGAACTCCACGTTGATCAGGCGGTTCCTCTGCAACACATTTCCGTGTCTTCAGTATGAAAACATCCCATGCAGTAACACAGCAGCCAATCTTCTGCAGTCAAACTTCATGAGCTAGAGGATTTAGGGGATAGGATTGAGGGAGAAGTCCTGCTCTGAGCTGGAAACTCTGGCTAGCAGAAAAGAATCCACAAGAGTAACACAGATTATCCTGTTTGCACATGTAGTGATAATTATTTCCTAAAAATTACGGGGTCAGATTCTGTACAAAAGACTCACTTCCTAATTTTCAGTGGGTCACAAAACTGTTTAGGGGGACACCATTAATAACTGCTAAAAAATATAGAGAACACACACACACGAGCATGCTCTCACTGGCTCACACACATAAACGTAGCTCACACACATAAACGTACAGAGAGAGTTAGAAATACATTAGAAAATTGGTGTTTATAACACAGATAGAAATACATTAGAAAAGGTGTGTATTGTAAAGTTAACCCTCTTCAGTATGCACTTATCTGAGCTTAGTTTAGACCAAAAACCGTCGGCAAGGTAAGTAACTCCATAATTTGAACATGGTTACCCAATTAAAAAAATAATTTAAAAGAGAGGAAAGGAAATAACGAAATGAAAATAATTTAAAAAATTCCTACGAATATATATGTTGCTATATCGTAAGTTTGAAGAATGTCACATGAGCCATTAACTCGCGCGAAAAAAAAATCTTCTTTAGAACTTTTTCCGAATTGTTGTTCATCACACCTGGAACTTCATCCCAGTCGAAATCTAGGATTACTCTAAGCTTCATTACCTAGCACTTTCACTAAGTCTTATGCCATAAATCCTACAAAACACAGTATCTCCATCACTAAATCTCATTATAGAACAGCAGAAGTCAAGGTTAGCCACTGTGAAAAACGGCATTTCGACCTCAAAACGTTAAAAAATTCGTAACTCGAGAACCACGGCACGTATCGACTCGCGGTTTTTTTTTGCAAACGGAAGTAAATGGCTACAGGAAGAAGGAAGTCATGTTCTCGCAAGACTTCCTTTTCTACGAGAAACATGGTGGCGCCCATTGTTGCCACGTGTTTTACCGGGCACTGGCGGGTGCTCAGCCTTTTGGCTGTGTGATTTCCGGCCAGGCGCTAGCGGGCGCTCGCTTGTCAAGAGGGTTAATAAAACACTCTAGACAGAGCTATTTATTATCTATTCATATTCGTGTTCCTATGCTATTAAAGTGTTATCAACTAACGTAAGTAAATGTGAGCACCTACACCATCGGGATTTTAACAGTGAAACTTGATTTGTGGGATGTCCTCTTTGATCACCATCACATAATTTCCACTAAGCGAGCCATTTTCTTCAATGTTGAATTATTTTAATACTGTATTCTTGCTCTGTGAGCAACACATTCGTACATCCAGAATGGAGCCATTCTAATTATCCGAAACGGTCATGTTACATAGATTGTTCGACTTTTGCTCCATTCACTGGATTAGCACCCACCAGCCACTTCTGAACTGTCGGACTCTGATCCTGAAAAGTTGAAATTCCTACGGTTTTCCATGTTTTTTCCCACTTAACTGAATCACGTGATCTTGTGGTCCAATAATAGACTGGATAGGCCTAGTCTATTTTGATAACTCCTGATGGTTTTCAGTAGAGAAGAGTTCTCAAGCGGAAGTGTTCATTGATTCAGAATGTTCTGAAACGTTGAAGAAATTTACGTTTTTAACTTCGATTGTGGCGGATAAGATGAAAGCCCTTTTGCATGACGCACTGCTCAGAGTTGTAATGCATACAACAGAAAATCAGTGCGTCATGGCAAATTTTTGTACGTTTTTCTGCGACGCACTGGCCTGAATTCCAGTGCATCAGATAGAAAGTTTATGCGTCAGAGATGCACATTTGTGTGTAAGAATTATCACTGATAAGAAAATCTTCATATGATTCTTTCATATGATCTCAATTTCTCTTGAACTGTACATGATATAGTATAATATAATGCCAGGTAGATGACCATGATCATGCATTATTCTGGATACTATTGATTGGTGAATTCAATGATAGTTGAAATGAGATGATTTTCAATCACAGTTTAATCTGTCAGAATTGTATCCATGTTCATGCAATCAACCCCTACACTTCTTATTTAACAATCTACTATTAGGCATGTTGTCTGGTGAATTAACATAAGTAAAGTTAAAAAAAAATTGTTATGCTTGTAAAATATGCACAACTTTTCAACGGTTAGTATTTGAAAATGATATGCAGAATGAAAATTGTTATTAATTAAATAAAGAATATTACAAAACAGAACTTCTGAGCTTGTGAGTGTTTGATTTGAATGATTGGTGCTCATCTGTCTAGAATGTGAAAATAACAGGCGAAAACAGGTGGCACATCCTGCTTGTCATTCTCAAGAGCTTTTTCACAAATAATCCAGTCTATGATGTTCCACAGTATCCAGAAATAAGTTACAGCCTTTTTCAAAGGAAAGACAGTGTGGATTATACTCATCTTCCATACAGGTAATCCAGGTAAGAATGAGTAAGGTACAGTTCAGTTTTCCCATTGAAATCACGTGCTCATAACACACATTCACACAACAAAAGGTCATTAAGAACAAATGTAATAGTTAGCCCACATTGTCGTTGTTTACGTGTGAAAGGTTTAATCATCTGGAAGTGCTACACTGAGTTTTCCTTCCCCACTGAACGGCATCTTGAGTTTTCCCCTCACTCTTAAGCACACATCCAGTCACTGTCCGTGTCGATCTAAAATTTCACGATTACGTGGTGCTTGATCTAAAACAAAACTATCAACCACCACACTAGTTCATTACAAATGTCCATAACTTTGTCTTTACCTGCTTTTTTCACAAGAAATTCAGCAAAAAACATTTTCAAACAAGTTCGTAATTCTATCACATTCTCCTTTGGGCACCATGATTTTTGTCTGCCAGGTGCGTCAAGCTGCACTACGCATTACAAGCTGCTACTAACCATAAACTAAGCTAAAACACTGAAAATCCATGTTTCAGGTCTTGCTCAGTCATTCATGCAAATTAGGTTCTCACTGAGTCATAGTTTTGTATCTGTGTGCGTCTCATGAAACTAGGCTCGCAAGGCGCACAGTACGACGCCACTTATCTCGCGACAACCAGTGATGGCCATGACGTAATGGCGTGACTTATGTCACGACAACCGGCGTAAGGGTTAACATTCCCTCTTCAGTATGCACTTATCTGAGCTTAGTAACACCGAAAACCATCGGCAAGATAGGTAACTCCGTAATTTGAACATGGTTACTCAATTAAAAAAATAATTTAAAAGAGAGGAAAGGAAAGAATGAAATGAAAATAATTTTAAAATTCCTACGAATATATATGTTGCTATATAGTAAGTTTGAAGAATGTCACATGAGCTATTTACTCGGGGGAAAAAAAAAATCTTCTTCAGAACTTTCTTCCGAATCATTGCTCATCATACCTTGAACCTCATCCCAGTCGAAATCTAGGTCACTCTAAGCTTCATCACCCATCACTTTTCATTTAGTCTTATGCCGTAAATTCTACAAATCGCAATATCTCCATCACTAAATCTCATTATAGAACGGCAGAAATCAAGGTAGCCATGGTGAAAAACCGCATTTCGACTTCAAAACTTTAAAAAATTCGTAACTCGAGAACCACGGCACGCATCGACTCACGTTTTTTTTTGCAGACGGTAGAAAATGGCTACAGGAAGAAGGAATCACGTTCTCGCGAGACTTCCTTTTCTACGAGAAACATGGCGGCGCCCATTGTTGCCCTGTGTTTTACCGGGCACTGGCAGGCGCTCAGCATTTTGACTGTGTGATTTCCGGTTGGGCGCTAGCGGGCGCCCGATTAATCGTTGAGCTCAGACCTCTGAAATACACAGAATATTTCATTCAGTTTCATGGATTATTCACCTGAAAAGCCTGTAAAAACATGAAAAAAAAAAAAAGTCATACCACTCTCTGACAAAAACACACCACAACAGAACTCAGTTAACAAAATAACTACACGGCAAAGAACACAGAACAGTTAAACATGATTTAATGACAATGTGAACCGTGTGAACCTCTCAAAGTCATTAACCTTCGTGAACCCTGTCTATGAAGCCACGAAAGTCACTAACCCTTCTGAATTTTGTTCAACTGTGCCATTTTCTGTCAACAGGCCTGTAACATTGTCATTTCAGACTGCGTTTCACGGGTCACTTTCACTGAAAGGAGCTTTCTGGCCAACTTGAATGCGACTCCAAAGCCCATCTTACGACTCGTTTTAATAGAAAATCTGCTTGCCTCAGAACAGAAATTGTCAACAAGTATTATGAATACATTCTGACGGCAATTCCTATCAAACAAGGTTCATCACTGGCAAGAAAAGATTTTTATATCAGAACTGGTTACTAACAGCATGCCGAAGGAACCCAGGATAACTGAACATCAAAACTACCTTTGAATGCAAAAAGTTTCTGTTCAAGAAAGGTGGGAATAACATCAACACCTCTGTGTCAGAGACTTGACACTAAATTAACAAATAGTAAATACCTGACACCCAATACTTCAACCCTGCATATAAGTTCTGCATATATACAAGCCGGTATATGGGTAAAATTGGGGCTACAGATAAACAAGACAGAAAAAAAGGGAAATGTTTGCCAATTTGTGACTTAATACAGATTTACTTGACTTCCTCTGAGTTTTGGAAGAACTGTGGAGTTTTGTGCTTGAGGTACAATCCCAGTTTCAATAAAAACACACAGAACTGACACAATATACCCCTGGCCCTATTTTCTATGTTTCACACTTTGGAGAAAAGGACCCATCCACTGAAAATCATGTGTCTAAAATCCATTTTACCTGTGATAACGAACTTCTGACAAGACTGCAGCTGATTTCTGGTATATATGAAACCAGTCTTTAATTGAAGCTATGCATACATCATTGCACAAATCTATTTCTTCATTGGAAAAAAATAAACCAGAAAGTCACAGAGTAGGAAAAAAAAAAATCATTATCAGTTAAGAAACTCGAAAAATTTTGAAAAAATATTCCAATCCATAATCATTATCATAATGAAACCCAATAAAATCGCGTATGTAGCCTAAAGCAGACTGCCACAAATGAATGCAAACAGCCATATATATGTGTCTAGCTCAGCCACGATTTAACAAGATTCACTTTTGCTTTGGGGACAGGCCAGTGGTAATCTCGCTTTCATTTTTTCCATTTTCTCATTGTCATCTCATCTACTGTCACTTTAAATCTAAATCTGATTTCTGAATGCTTATTTATTTTTCAGTTGCTGCTGTAAACATCCATATTAAACGTACAGCGAGAGCACTAAGAAACCATAATTAATACTGACTGAGCGACTGTTGCTCTTCATACTGATGACAGTGCATGCCAGGTTGTGACAGATACAGACAATCACAAATTGCGTACACAGAATATCTACTATGCCTGTGTGGCAGACTAATGTCCATGCTTTAAGCTGAGTTGACATAAGCACTAAATATGCCTGCAAATCATATTCCGAGTTTTCTCTACACATTTGGTTTGCCAAAACTTATTTTCCAAGAGACAAATTTGCAAAATAAAGGAACTCAGGGGTCTATGAACAATGGTATCTGCTTTTATTTACTGTCCTTTAAGTAATCACAGGCTCCGAAGGGAGATGGTGTAACAGCACAGTGTAACATCACAAAACATTTTTCTTCTGGTTTATTCCCTCCCATCTGAAACCCTGTTTCTTAGGATTTCTCAAAGTTGTTACCAAGAAGCCCCATGTGTTAAACCTAACATTTAAGAAAACTGACTAGCATTTTTTCTTTTATTATTGACACATCACTTTATGAGCTACTTGATAAGAATGATTTGTGGGATTCACATAATACGTAAAACAAAGTAACTATAAAAGCCTGCCTCTAAAGAGCTGCCTGCCTCAGATTAGGGATTGTCAACAAGTGTCAGATGACACATTATGACGGCAATTCCTATCAAACAAGGCTCATCACCGGCAAGCACTACTCAGTGACATCCCTTCATGCCCTAAACTGGAGACAGAGAAAGGTAATGGGCATGTGGAAAAGGCTCATAAAGACCTTTAAGACATGCTTACATGTGCTTAACAGTCTTGCATGTACCTAGCAGTATGACATTTCAGATATCTTTCTATATGTTACGCACTTTGATATTCAGGAGATAAGCCTGCACGTGCTTAGCAATTTTTTTTTTTTTTTTTTTTTTTGCTGTCCCGATCTCTGCGCCACCTCAGAGGCTGTGCACCCACGCCGCTCATTCCGACACCCCGTCCACAGCCACAGACCGGTCGGCCCCGCGGCAGCCCCGGCACTGACAATCCACAGGGAGCAGTCACCGTCAAGTCGTCAAGAGGGCAACCCACCGGAGGAGACACTGCACTGCTGCTGAGTCACTTCGGTGGTGTTCAATAGCGCCTGTTCTGATCTAACATATGCAGGACACCACCTACTAAGCCCTCTACTGATGACAATAATTGCTTAGTCACGGAGCTGGCGTGAGTGAGCTCTCCCTCCGGAGGGCGCGCCACCACGTCCGTCCAACGACAGCCCCCATGAACTCGCCGATACCGGTGACCCCGACGGAACCAAACCAAGGCCACAGACGTGGAGGGACATCGAAACTGAGGTCACCATGAGAGCAGGGCATGAAGGGCCACAGAGTTTGAGACTTTTTTTTATGATGATCGATGACAATGAGGATGATGATGATTAAGATGATGCTACGGATTTCCATTTCGGTCTGAGACTACATGACAGGGCTGTACTCTACGCTTCCTTTCATAATATATCCCGGCGTCAGCCAGGCCCGAGAGATACAGACACCTGCAGTGTTGGTCAGGAAATTTGAGTAACACTCTCAGAAACGCATCCATTAAGTGGATGAAACTCGACTGTGTGGTCCCAGTCTTCCCAACTGAGTCTGCTGCAAACTCAACTCTGGGTAGGAGCCGGTCGGGGCAGAAAAACCCACATGCCTCTGATGGGATTCGAACCCCCTCCCAGCAGGAGTCCGCGACGCAAACCACTTCGCCACGGCGGTGCTTAGAAATTTCATGTCTGGGATATATTTACATAGACATAAAACTTTTATGTTCTGAATGTTTGCACATACACATCTATTTGATGTCTAGGATGTTTGTTTGTATCTAGCTATTTAAAGTTCAGGATATGTTTGCAAGCATGTTGATAGAAAATGTGGAAATCTGCGTAATATCAATAAAACTGCTCTAAAGTTTGGCAAATATAACATCTGCTTTAGATTGTCTCTTTATTCTGCCATCCTAAAAAAAACCCACCCAATACACGAACTTGAAACTTAATTCACTGAAGACTGAAAGATCTTGCCATTTATAGTTGCAGTCTTTACCTGGAATGTCAACTATATTGCTGTCATAATCCTGTGCATTTTGGATATAATTTTCATTGCAAGTGTCACTCTGTCTCATGACCTTGAAAGTTTGCAGTATATATATCATATTCTTATCACCAAGGCAAAAAACATTTTATGCAGTATATATTCATTACCTTATCACCAAGACAAAAAAAGATTTTATGCAGTATATATTCATTATTTTATCACCAAGGCAAAAAAAGATTTTATGCAGTATACATTCACTACCTTATCACCAAGACAAAAAGATTTTATGCAATATATATTCATTATCTTATCACCAAGACAAAAAAGATTTTATGCAGTATATATTATCTTATCACCAAGGCAAAAAAGATTTTATGCAGTATACATTCACTACCTTATCACCAAGACAAAAAAGATTTTAATGTTTAAAATGAAACAAGATCAAATGAAAGGTTCTTTGTTAAGATGTCATCATTAAAAAAAAAAAAAAATCTATCCATATATCAATCAGGTGTAGAAACAAGAGAGAGCAACTTGCCTCAGATTAGGGATCGTCAGCAAGTGTCATGTGACACATTATGACGGCAATTCCTATCATACAAGGCTCGTCACCGGCAAGTATCGAAGTTCTCACTACCAAAATTACTTTTCAAACGACTTTTTCCATTTTATCCAAACTCAAGATTGATCTGAGCCAATGCATCTGGTTTATACAGACTTTGTGGATATGTCTATAATTCAGTTGAAAAGCTGAACAACCTAAATAACATTTGTCTTCATTAACAAAAATGAACAAAATCCTCATATAAAAATGGTGAGAAACCAGACCATCATAAAAAAATTTTTTCAAACAGAATTTTTGAAAATCCTTAATTGTAGGCAGAAAAAGAAAGATAAAGAAAAAAAAAAAAAGGGGGGGGGGGGGGGGGGCGGCGGCGGCGTTAGCTAAACAACACAGAGAGAGAGAGAGAGAGAGAGAGATGACTTACCCTCTCTCTGGCGGCAATCTTCTTGGCCCAGGTGGTCTCCTGCCATTTCTTGGTAATCTCCGCCTTCTCCCAAGCCTTGCGAACAGAGCCGGTGCGTGCAGAGGGCCCGATCTTAACGGTGAACTGGGTCAGGTGCAGGGCCTTGAAGTTGATGTCACGTCTCAGAACCCCACTGCAGGGTCCATCAACCAGAGCCTTCGAAAACAGATTGGATCAGTGCTGCCTTTAATTACAGAGTATCAGACCTGGTTACCCCTCAAAAATTCTGTGTAGGTTTTGGGTCAAGTGTACAATTGTGTGTTAAATGTGTAAGCTTTTGCAGCGCAAAGTAACTGCCTAGGAAACAATACTGAAGGCATTCAAGACATTGGAAACACTGAATATTTATTATTATAAAAGATGTATTTTCATGAAGGCATCACAGTGGCTTCATTAACAATCAATGATTGTCAACTAGTCCGAGTTTCTTGCCAGTGTTCTCTAATGGGCAAAAGCCTTTGCTCAGAAAATTAACATGGACATTAACTGATGCGACATTTTTTATAACACTTTTAGATAACTGTCTCTTCACTTTTTACTGTACTGATGGACATAACTGGGGAAAAAAAATCTTGAAGTAATCTATTTCTTTCATATGCTAATAAGGACATTTTTTCACAGTCTGTTGATAAGCGAAGCAGTCTTTCTGAAGAGCATAATAATCATGTGTGAATTTTATTTCAGATTTTGGTGATTTCAGCTCTTTTAAATTGTCAGCTGAGAGGCTGTGAACTGCATCTATTGAAGAACAGTCATCGTTCTTCAGGATGAGAAGACTTTCAAGAGTTTCACTGGACAGTGTGCTCCTTTGGTGGATCTGTGAGTATTTTTGTCCCTCTGCAAAGAGTTTATGTTCCAATCTCTCATCAGAAGCAGTGCCATCAGAACTCGACTTCACAAAAAACCTTTGAATGTTCATAGCCTACCGTTTTCCAGAATCACTGTTTCCCTTGTGACTTTTGCTATCGATGTGCCGCTGAATGTCAAAACGACCACTGTGAGTAATCGAGATTTCACAGTTACTCGTGGTGCCGTACAGCTGTATTGAATTTTGTGATCTAGTTGCAAAGTGAAACGACTGCATGCGGAAATCTAAAACAATCTTAAATAAATGTCAGCGAACCGCCCAGAGAAACGTGGACAAACGAGTCACAAGACAACACACAACGCGTTTCGACCTCTTAGGTCTTCCTCAGGTGAAACATAGACGAACAAAATAACGAAAATGCACTTAGCTTTGATCGCTTCAGACTGCTTCAATTTGTGAGATTATACGCAAAAATCGTACTGTGCACAGGCCTGGAATATGTAATACTGGCACTGTTAAAGGTGTAGCAAAACACACTTCAGATATACAATATTTTGTCATGATCTTGACAAATACCAATTTTCATACATTACACTATCATTTTTAAGCATATATACTTTCATTCTCTCACCTTCCAAAAGAATAAAAGGAGAATAAAGACAAAACAATCTCTTTGGGTGAAAGATGCATTTTCCAAACTATCCCATTACTCAAACCAAACCTCTCTATACACACACCTGAATTGTTAATTTGATGGATAACAACTTACCCTGTTTTGGTCAATAACGTCAACAATGACGCACAGTTTGCCCTTATCATCTCTCATGGGCAATGAAGGCCACACGGCCGATCTCGACAAAACGTTCGAACACCTGAAAGATAGACAAAATACATGTAAGAGTTATCCATTACCTGTCATCCCTACTCAGCTAAATCACCCCTCAGTTATATTATTTCAAAGTATAGCAATTCAGACCCAAAGAAAACATTTCTCCAACATCTATCTCCTCATGGTATTAATAAATGTAACTACTGCGCAGAATGCTGTCAAGTGCCAGAAGCTATCGTCTATAGTCTGGGGGGTCTTTCTTCACTCTAAAATTGAGGTAGCTAAAGAAATTTCAAGACAGAGCTAACAGCTGTAAAGACTTCATAAAAGACATCTGGAGAAAACTGCTAACTATAAATCTGCATTTAACAGAGATACGAAACAAACTGTTTATTATCAGTGTTCCAGATAAATCATAACTTATGAACATATGTCACATTGTCAGATTTCACAAAAGTGGTCATCTTTTTTTAATTATTTTTTTTACTTTTAACAAACTAGCTGGCTTGAAGTGGTAGCCAGTTTGAAGCATGCATGCATGAACCTGCTGTTCAGGCAATAACACAGCATTTCTTTTCCCATTAAAATCGAGTTTTGTGCCAGCCACTGTACGCAGCAACTCCTGTGTTTCTGAACTTTGCGCACCTGCATACATTAACTACTACTAAACTAGAATCCAGTTGATGTTGAAATGGGGGTTTCAGACCTAAATGACCATCTGAGACCTGCAATTTCTCTTAATTTTTTCCCCTAGCCCCCCCCCCCCCCCCCCCCCTTTTATTTTTTTTTTGTGTGTGTGTGTGTGTGTGTGTGTGTGTGTGAGAAATGAAAGGGGGGTGGGGTTATGTTCAAGATTAATACATTCTTTCACACTCAACTGCCTTGAACACAATTTTTGTAAAATGGAGGAGATACACTGTACTTTTATTATATCGTAACATGTTAGTAATGGTAAGTCAACAACAATTTCAATTTTTTAGTGATTTCAAGTGAAAAAAAATGCAAAATAAAAAAAAGAATGTTATGTTTCTTCTAAGCGTAAAAAATGCAGAAAGAATGCCAACAAACTCTCAACAATGGAGGAAAAATACTCCACTCACAACTGAAGACCAGAAAGTATGGTATTTCCAACAGAAAAGTGCATGAAACAGCCACAAATACAACTACTCCAATAGCAGAACACACACACACACACACACACACACACACACACACATTCTTATGCCTAACTGGTACACATGTAAGAAAGAAAAAGGGACACACACACACACACACACACACACACACACACACACACACACACACACACACACACACACACACACACACACACACACACACACACACACACACACACACACACACGTCACGTCCCTTTCACTCTCAACAGTATATATATATATTTTTTTTTTTTATGAACACAAAGTCATTCATGTGCCTGTGGTCTCTGAACCCTTGTCATTCAGTTGATCAGCTGTACACCCACTCGAAAGACGTCTGTGATACTCGCCTCTCGTGTCAGTTGGCCACGCCCCCTTCAACCTCGACCAGCGAGAGTGGGCCCCACAGCGTGTGTGTGAAGTTCGTTGCCTAAAGTCTTAGTTGGCTCCCTCACATAGAGTTAGTGAACAGTCAGTCAGTGTTGGCTGGCTCAACGCAAAAACACTGGGGCACACGCGGTAGGGTAGTAAGTGGGCGTCTTATCAGCCTGTCATAACAAGTTGGCAACGGTCCAACGCTTCACGTTGAATAATTCGGTCAAGCCATCACTATCGTCTCTTTACTCGTGGCTGTCTGGGTCTTCTTCATCTGTATTAGGAACAACCAACTGTCTATTCATATTCCCAGCACTTGATCTGTGGTAAATGTACGGCAAGGTCAAGTACGTAAAGTGCTTGGTGGTGACGTCATAGTGAATGGAAAAAACAATCGGAATAAAGTCATAAAACACTGAACTGAATAGTGTTCTGACAAAGCAAATGGCTGTGAGCATGAGCCAGACCATCCCCCAACTATGACGTTTATTTCACAACCACTTTTCATCATTCCAGATTCATTCCAAAAGATGCTGATTTAGAGCAGATTTCACAGACACTTTTCAAGTTGTTAGTAACTGCTTGCAGTTAGGACAGCACAGCACAGAGAAGCAAAGAAACAGGCTTTGCCAAGCTGCTTTTAACATCAAGACTTCTTCTTCAAGCTTTCCTGGCTGTTGAAGCCAAAAGCTATCGATCAGATCATAATATGCGCCAATCAGAGGACATCACCTTTTTTTTTTCATTACCCATTGGAGACTACATTACAATTGGACATTTTCTCTCATAAACGAAGACCCCAAGAGACTTGCAATTTCTAACCATCATCTTGCCTTACATGCTATGACAGAATACTATGAAACTCTGCCGCTTGCCAAACTTGCAAGAAAAACTAGCATCTTCAGTTCTTGCCCCTGTGAAATACATCTTGTGTCTGACTTGCAAATAGCATGGACCAACAGATTGTCAACGGATTAACAACAAAAATAAGAGGCGCTTTGAAACCAACACAAGTATTCAGGAAAAAGTGAAAATCCATGTTAAAATCATGGAAAGGTCCCCAGCTCATCTAAAGTTAAACTCAATTCAAGTTGCTCTAGTTATATTTATAGGCCTGAAGAGTTTACCCTTACATGTGTCACTACAGCCCAGCCATTAGCAAAAGCCTGTGAAGAGGCCATGAATTTTATGAATAGTTTAGTTCATATCAACTTGTCACATAGTACTATTACTTTACATACCAGACATGAGGCCTTATCAAGCGGAAAAAGACTGAAAAATTTCAGATGGTCCTGACACCCGGGTTGGATCCTCAGGTCAGGATAAGAGGCAATGGCCTCTAGGGATCAGGGGATGTGGCCCCTGAAGCGGAAGCTTTTTTCCACCAGCCTTGCAAACTATTACCATTTTAACAGTATGCTAAAGCTGCCCTTATGGTTCTGGACACCTGCAATCTTGTCGAATTGATGCTTCTTGGCAATACTTATTTTCCATAGCCTTTGAAACATCTGAGCCCTGCATCTTCATCTGTATAGTGTCCTCAATCAACAGGCTGATTATTCTGACTCTTGAAACAGAGGGTTAAGCGCAGAAGGAAAAAAAAACAACAACAACAACAACAGCTTGCGATCACTGGTGGAGTTTACCAGCCCCTGATGTGAACACGCCAGGAGACGCGGCTCCAACCACAGCCTCAGTCTGTGAATCGTTCCCTTCAGGGATGGTTCCCGGGAGAAACAAATAGCTCCAGTAGTCCCGTTGACACTAAAGTCTACCAAGCTGCCCTGAGTGTGCTCTTCTGTACCTCTCCTTAGGTGCTCTTAACTTTGGCTGCTGGGCTTTACTAATTTCAAATTTACGCATTTCTTTTCAAAAGTCTGAGGGTGCTGCCATAACCATTTAATCGTTTCAAATCAAATTGGAATAAGATAATGGGCTGAATTATGAACTTTAAAATCTGTTGGTCTCATCTTACATACCCCCCCCCCCCCCCCCCCCCCAAAAAAAAAAAAATCCTAACACAAACGGATTTCATACAAATCTACAGGATGGCCCTGGAAACCTTTAAAAACCCTGAATTAATCCATTTCACTTTTTCAGGATAAAACTAAGTCTTATATAGGATTTTATTAAATGCACATGCAATCAGACTTAACCAAAGTTGAAAAAAATAATGAGGACACAAACAGGCTGCGAGGCCCAAGGCCAAAAGCCAGTCCCTACTACATGTACATAAGATTTATGAAAATGTGATCAATCTTTCATCCTAATTTTTTCTATGTTTTCAAAGAATTCAAATCTCATCAAATTTTCCCATAAAAAAAAATAGTTGACCCCTATCCATCGTTTTTCACATGTATGCATTCTACACAACACGTGAAAATCGTGGGTATGGGGTAACTTTAAAAGCTAACTTTGCAGATGACGTTGCTTCACAACTTCGAAATCAAAATATTGTGTAACTTTCAACTGTTAGTAGTTATCACTAAATTTGCAATGACTGCAATTACACTTAAGCAATTTCTCCTCGCCAGGCTGGGATGTTTGACATGAGCTGGTCGAAACCAGCAAAACTTAGCCGAAAACTATGCCTACAAAGCGGCATGTGCCCGATCCGGAGCACCACGATCTTCTATGAACATTTTGAATTCTAGATCAAAATACACATAACCTAAAATTACATTTAATTAAAACAAAGGAGTGAAACAATTCACAATCATAAAATCTTATCAATTACAGTGTTTTATTTACAATACAATAATAAAATCTACTCGGCGCTGAACACGTGAATGCCACACTCACCATTTTGTTAACCGGAAAGACAGTAAATGATACAGATTGCTGGGAAACCGGATGTAAAAAGAGTGGTGGATTTTTTTAAAAACTAATATTATTTTTGGGGGGGAAACATGATTGTTGGAAAGTTATGCATAACACTACATGCAACAAAATAGAACAAGAAAAATATACAACAAACACTTTTTGTTCATCTTGACTTCGTTGTGTCCTTGACCCTGAACTTGGCAATGACCTAAGGCATAGGCCTACTGTAAACTGCACAAACTGAAATGTTTACGCGGAACTGCTACAGATGTTTTTGTCTTTTCGGACAGACAGCTCAATTTTGGCTTCGACATGCATTTCATTCCACGAAGCCATTGGTAAGTCTGGACAAGGATTTTTTGGTGAACTGAGAGAGAGATACAAACAGTAACATTGAAAACTTTTTACTTTAGATCTTTTGGATGCACGTTTTAACCACAATTTTTGCAGCATTGCATTTACAGAATACTTGTAACAATATATGCAAACAATTGTTGTAGGTGTTGCAATATTTAAACAACAAATAAGGTTGTCCATGTAACTTGGGATTCCATGCCTACCTCCTTGATATTGATTATTCCACCCGCCTCCATGTAGCCTACCGCCCTCCTGCCCCCTCGGCCTGATATCCTATAAAGACATGTTCAACGGTTTCTTGTTAACTAGCAGTCAATTTTGTTCAAAGACTGAGGTTGAATGTAAAGTTGAACCTCATGCCCTGTGAATGTTAGGGAAGACCCACTTACCACAGGGAAGGTCTGATGACCGACGACTTAAAAGACTGCAATAGTAGTAGTAGTAGTAATAGCAGTAGTAGTAGTAGTAGTAGTAGGGACTGGCTTCATTAGCCTAGACCTTGCAGGCTATCATGTGTCCCCTCTAAATTTCTTCACTGTTTTTGGTCAGATGGCATGCTACAATTAATCAATATCTTCACTGCAATTTGCAGTTTGGTATCCTCTTGAGAAGAACGTAAGATCGTATGGCAAAAGGTTGGCTGTGTTTGGAGTTGTGTTTGCTTCTGCATATAGCAATAAATGGGTTGCAACTTGATGACAGACATGCCCTGTATGTGTCTACATCCTGTCTCAACACAGTGCAGGCCTTTGAGAGTGGTGCAGGATCGCTCCCAACTGGTTGGTTCAATAGTTAAGGACAGTACTTCTCTGGATACTCTTTGCGTCTTTGGGGGTGTCTTTTTCTTGTCTGCCTTTTGACTGACTCTCACAAAAGGTGCAGTGAAGACCTACTGACCACAGAGAAAAGCGTTATGACAGTGGGAAAGACTGCAACTCACAATCCTATTCAGAAGGCAAGCAAGACCTTGTGGCCACAGCTTGGCTGTTTCTGCAAGTTAAACTGGTTTCACTGGTCAGTGAAACACAAGTAGAGCTGCGGGATGCATGCAGCAGTTTACTTTGTGGTGATGATGTTAGCTGTAGGTTCTGCAGTCATGAAATACTGGCTGGCACACCCATGAGGACATTTCCATGGAGGTCTTGTTGTGTTGCAACCAGTGGTCATTACACATTTGCATCTGCCAGGGAGCAGTTATGTCGATTGACATCTTACTGGAAAGCCCTATGCGTTCCTGAACCTCAGGTCAACACAATGCACGCTTTAAAGGGTGGTACATGTTTGCTCTAACAGTTGGTTCAGTGGTTGAAGATACATACTTTTTTGGGTCCCAGTGGTGCCTTCAAATATTTATAATCTTTTCTGGTCTTCTTGGTCTTCATGTGACATAGAAATTTATAGGCAGGCTGGTCACAGTTGGTGTTCAGGGCAGAATGTTGAAATTATATAAGAAATGTCTACTGACAGTTTAGGCCATGACAGGTACAAGTGGAAGGAGAAACAAAAGCTATACATGGGCAGACACAGGCACACACACAGACACGCACACGCACACGCACGCACGCACACACACACACACACACACACACACACACACACACACACACACACACACACACACACACACACATTCTATACCTTTTCTATCTTGTCTGTCTGTCTGTCTGTCTGTCTCTCTCCCCTTACCCCGCCACCTCCCCCTCCACTGACACAGCTTTCAGCCATGAATAATAAACATAAAGAGTTGGTGAATAGTTGTATCAGACTAGCCAATGAAAGGAAAAGTGCCATCACTTTAAGAGACTGTAATCAAGCATTTGTCTACTGTTCTTCAAGCTAGTTCTTTCTGTTCTTAAATGAAGACTGAAGTTTTTATATTTTTCTTGGGTTTTCATGGGAGTAAAAGCAATACTCTTGAAATTTAAAGTCATGTATTGGGGGAAAAAAAGGGACAAAAAGATGAAGGGGGTAGTGATAAACAATTGACCATTGTAGGTGAATATTTGCTCACACTGTGTCCGATTTTAAGCAGCTGTTGTCATCAGTAGAAGTAACAATACTGAGCAGAGTCTCCTTGTAATGATTTGAGATTGCTTCATGTGGATTTCCTGTGTTGAAGGTGTGATGGGATGGTTCTGAGCGTCATGAAAACAGGAAGCAAGAATGAACAGCTTGGGAATAGCGCCACCAAGAGTGCGCTGAAAATGAAGTGTGAACACACACAGAGATAGACCAACACAATGCACACACTCACACAGACACAAACAGTGAACACACACACAGACACGCACAGACACACATAGACACACATACACACACACACACACACACACACACACACACACACACACACACACACACACATACACACACACACACACACACACACACACACACACACACACACACACATGTATGCAAGCGCGTGCACATGTGCACACACACACACACGCACACACACACACACACACACACACACACATACACATGCGCGCGCGCGCGCACACACACACACACACACACACACACACACACACACACACACACACACACACACACTCACTCACTCACGGGATTAATAGACATTGTCTCTATCATCCTTACACACACTAAAAATGTCGAGGGGTGGGGGGATGGGGGTAAGGTAAGGTAAGGTTATGTTGCTTATAGCCCAGCCGACCGCAAAAAGGCCATGTCAGGGCTCTCATCACATTGAAGTCAACTCACAAGTCATTCATTCACACAACCCTTTGAAATTCATCTTCTGAAAAACACACCTGAAATTTTGTTAAAAGATCTTTCCTCTGTAAAATCTCAGATTAGATGAAAAATGTTAATCTCTTTCAAAAACTCAAAGATCACATTAGGTGGAACATCTCTGAATAAGGTTTTCATGGAATCTGTTGTAAAATGTTTGTCTCACATCATGCAAGTCCCAACACTCTAAAAGAATATGTTTCATTGTGAGTGGAACATGACATGGACTCTTTAACAGGTACGAATGAGTAAAATATAAATGGCTGGTGTGCAGCCAGCATAAAACCGTTTCTTCTTTGTGACCAACAGAGGTAGATGAGAAGAAGGTTTGGACGGATCTGAGAAAGGTTGTTATCCGTCTATGTATTCCAGTCCTCCTGCCAGAGGTCTCTGACATAATCATGACTTTCGGTTTTAGATCTGTGTAGTGGATAGATATATTAGACTGTTTGCCTGTTGTGGCATTCTTGGCCAAACGATCAGCCATTTCATCCCCTCCGATGCCAACATGACTGACTGGAACCCAAGCCAGAAAAATGTTGTGACCTTCCGCTTTCGACGAGGTAGAAAGTTTTAAAAAGTGAAAAGTCCAGGATAATGGAGGTTACGGCCAGCTATCACCTCCAGAGCTGACAGCGAATCAAACTAAATCAGAAAGTCCTTCTTTGTGGATTGAGAGATTATCTTCATTGCTAGAACCAGAGCTGTAAGTTCAGCAGAGTAAACAGAAATATCTGATGGAATATGTTCTAATGATATTTGAGAAGAAGCACCAGGGCATTAGGGCTGCTTAGGCCACTCTATCTTCAGACTTTGAACCATCAGTAAATATTTTCTGAAAGTATGGGAATTTTGTACAGAGATCCGCAAACAATGCCTTGTATGCCTGAGAATTGGTGGATTCTTTGCAAAAAGCAGCAAGATCAAAACAGATTTCTGGTGTGAAAAAGGTCCATGGAAGTTTATCAGGAAATTTGGAGAAGTCCTAGCTGAAGACCTGCATTCTGTGCATGAGGCTGCATACAAAGTCCAAACGGAAGAATACAGTTGGGATAAAAAAAAAAATTACTTTGAAACTGAGGGTTAAGCAAGCAGACTGGCAACAGCATTTTTTTCTCTTATTTTGAGAGTCAGAAAACTTAAGATGATTCACAGTAGGGCACGTGTACTTCCCTTTAATTTTCTTGATGATTTTCCACACACACTTTTTACATTGATGTTTTAGATGTGAGACTTGAGCAAATTGTTTTCAAGACAAATGTTTATTGGTTATATAAATGTGTTCAGATTTTGCTCACAATTTCTGATGTGCTCAGACGTTGGGCATTGATGATCTGCGGGAGACCCAAAGTTGAGCTGTTTTGCGGGCTTTCTTCATTTTCTTACATTCAGTATTGAACCAAGGAACTTTTGGCATTAGTATTCTTGGAAGATGTAGAGTGGTTGACTTAGCATAATTCAGTGTAAAATCTGAAAGACTTTCTGCAAGATCTTAGCAGGATCTTGCCGTCTTCCAGATCATTTTGAAAATTACTGGCAAAGAGGTCCCAGTGTGCTTTGTTAAGATTGAGGTGTTTGGGTAAGGACTCACTTTCTGCATTTGTATACTGAAGCAACACAGGAAAGTGGTCACCACCATGTAGGTTGTCATCAACCTCCCAAACAAAATCCAGAAACAACAAAGAATCACAAACAGAAAGATCCAGACACGATGTTGTGCCATTAGCGGAGTGAAAGTAAGTTGGCGATTTCCCATTTAAGACACACAAATCAAGCTCTCAAAACACTTCCTCTAAAAGCAGATTGGTGAAGATATCTCACTTCCACATAGAGGAGAGTGACCATTCAGATCACCCAATAGTAGGAAGGGTCTAGGAAGCTGCTCTCAAGAGTGAAATGAGGTTCTGTTTGGTGACAGATATTTGGAGAGAGTTACAAGCTACAGATCGTTATTGTTTTATGGAGAGTTATCTGAGCTGCCACTGCCAGAAACGGAGTCTGCAGAGCAACTGGGCTGAAGAGAACAGAGTTATGAATGAGTAAGGCTACCCCGCCAGTAACGCCTTGTTCAACAGGTTGTGCAGGTTGATCTAGGAAGCTGTAACCAGAAGGGGAGAAAGTTTTATCAGGCCTCAGAAGAGTTTCTTTCAGTTTCTTTCAATGAAACTAGGACAGGCCTAGCTTCACAGCACAAAAGCTGAAGTTCCTCATAACTGGAATACAGTCCTCAGATGTTCCATTGTACTATTGTTTCCATTCCAGATGAGGACTCTATTTGTCCATGTCAGCGTCCTATTCCTGATCATCATACAGAGCTTCAAACGCGTTCTGCTATTTGAGTTCTGCCTTTTTCAATCTGTCTGATGGTGCAGATAGTTTCTTCTTCCCCGGAGTGGAGGAACTCAATGATATTTGTGGCATTGGTGGAGGCTTTCCTTTGCACTCCACCAATGCCACTTTTTGTTGGAAGCCTCTGTCAGCGCACCTCCCTTGGGAGGAGGTGGTCTCAGCTTAGGGGCCGTTTTGGGGCAAACCCCTTACTGGACAGCCCACACAGCTGCAGGCTTAGTGGATGCACTGCAAGTGCATCCTTTAGTGGGTTTAAGACACCCATTAACGGCCCTTTTGCCTTGCACTGTGTCAGAAGTCAGGAGACACTTCAGTGGCTCGAGACCACATGGTTGGGTCTGAACACTGGCTTCCACCTGAGATGCCCTGAGTGTCTTTTTGACGACTGTCAAAAAAGGAGTTGGTACCCTTCTGTTCCTGCACCAACTTTTTTGCTTCGAAGAATGAATTAAAAAAAAAAATTTTCATGCTGGATTTCGCTTTCTACTCGCCAAACAGGGCAGTCTTTTGAAGAAGAAGGGTGGTCTCCATCAGAGTTCATGCAATTTCGTGGATTCACATCTGCCGTCATGAACTGCTTTGCTGCAGGTGGCACACATCTCCTCTCCCAGGCATTTCTCCTTGATGTGACCGAATCTTTGACATCTAAAGCACCTCAGTGGAGATGGTACATGCAGGGCTACTTTCACTCTCAGGTATCCCACCTTTATGGACTCTGGAAGAGTCGGTTTTGCAAAGGTGAGGAGCAAGAGTATTGGTTGGTTTTCTCTCTGCACCTTTTCAGTAAGTCGCCCTCCTGACCTCTACAACTCCCTGATCAGCCAACTCAGCCCTTTATCTCTCCCTGAGACATCCCAAACAACTCCTGGCAATGAGGGACACCCTTTGAGGAGTTCAGACTTTTGTGAGGGGACACCCAGATACAAGACTAGTTGACTTCAGCAAGTTGTCCAAGAGGACTTTTCGGTCAACCTGCATGAGCAGGGAACCACCCCTCAGCCTCTTGACCGATTTTGGCTCTGTGCCTGCGAGACCTTTCAGCCCCATTGCAATAGCAAAGGGACTCAGCTTGGGAATCGGTAGCTTGCCATCTGCCGACTGGATCACCAACCAAGAAGGCCAAACGTCTAATGTCTTCCAGACTGTCACATCGGAGTCCGAGTCCATGCCCCTAGAAGGGTCAGAACCCAGTTTTCTTCTCTTACCGTTTTTTAAGTGTTTTTCATAGCCATGAAGGTTTTTAAATACTGGCAGGTCAATATAAACGGTCACCCCAGGAGAGCTGCTATGCTGGGGAAGGGACAATGGATGTCCATGGTATGGCATCCGTCTGTCTGGTACCGTCCTGCATGAAAACCAGACAGTGCACCTTCGCGACTGAATTGGGATCAGCCACACAGCCCCTCACCAGGTAACTGTAGCTTGGGCTTCCCCACTGCTTACGGCCATGACTCAAGCATTGGAGAAAAAAAGAATGTGGAAAAGAAGGCTTGAAGGGGAGACAAAGAGAGAAAAGATCCATTAAGAGAGGCAGAAGATAGAATAGAAAAAGGTGGGTTACTTATTGTCAGGACCCTCACTCTTAATCTTTCTGACATGGGAACCCGGCCAGGGGCATCAATTCTTACCACTTTGTGCTTAGGCAGGCCAGTCAGCAGCTTGCCTATACAGGCCTAGACGTGTTAACAAGAACTAACCATCAAGTTGAGTATTGATGCCCCTGTCAGCAAAGCCTAAGACTGGACTGTGCAAACCCTCCGACCACGGCAAGATTGCAACCCCAGGAAGGGGGAGGAGGAGAGGGGGGGGTGGACTAAGGCATCAAGAGCAACATGATCTGTAGTTTCCGTAATCTGTTGAAGATCAGGCTTTAGAATAAAGAAGAGTTAATGCCAGACTGTTCTCCATTATTGTTGTTATGAGCCAATGATATGTATTGTGTTCTCAGGCAGCACAGACGGGAAAAGTGACGGATGGGTTTGTAGAGGACCTGAAAGGCATTGTGGGTAAAAGCAATGTGTCTACCGCTGAAGCTATTCGGGAGCAGCATGGACATGATGAATCGTATCATCCGTAAGATGTGGTTTACTGCACTTTTTTTGTTGTCTATCTTTTAATGTATTGTGTACATAATGGGGTGTGTTCTATTTTTCTAATCATGCATGCTTTTTTTTCCTAAAAAAAGAAAAAACAACAACCCTGTTTCATTTTCCTTACCACTCTGGTGGTTTTTGTGTCTCCGTGTTATTATTGTTACTGCCTGTACACACAGCCAAACTCAGTTTGGTTCTGTCACAGCCTTGGTCCACAGTGGGCAATCAGTATCAAGTCGTCATGAGGCATCCCACAAGAGAAGATGCTGTGCAGGTGCCAAGTTACTTTTGTGGTGTTCAATGACGTCTGTTCTGATCCTACATATACAGGATACTACTTATTGGCCCATAGTGGTGACAGTAATGTTCAATGGTGTAGCCAGCAAGGATGTTACATATACAGGATACTACTTATTGGCCCATAGTGGTGACAGTAATGTTCAATGGTGTAGCCAGCAAGGATGTTACATATACAGGATACTACTTATTGGCCCATAGTGGTGACAGTAATGTTCAATGGTGTAGCCAGCAAGGATGTTCCTCCCTCCTGTAGGTGTTCACCTGCTCATCTACTGTGGATCTGTTGATGGCCATGTTCTTGCCAATATAGATGACACTGACATGAAATCATGAGGGTCACAGACATCGGGAAGAAATCGAAACTGGGTCACCAGAAGGGCAGGGCATGAAGGGACAAATAATGTGATTCTTGGTTTTTTTTTCATGGTAGTCAGTGAAGATAAGGAAAATGAAGATGATGTGGAGTTTCATTCTGGTTAGAGACTCCATGAATGAGCTGTACTCTTAAATATCCAAGTGTCAGTCAGACTTGAAGAGATGAGCATATCTTTAGCCATTAGGCTACAGTATGTACTGGTTATAGAGCTAGAAAAGTAAAGAGGTCATAGAAATGAAGAAGTTGCAATCCATGAGTCAGCAATTTTAATCCATGTGTCAACATGTTACTGCAAATGTTTTACCCACAGTTAACTTGTCATTTCCTCTTGTTCTTGGCACATCCTGAACCCCCCCCCCCCCCCCCCCCCCCCCCCCATTCCACCCCACCTCACTACACCCTTCACACTTCCCTACCCTCATCCTCACTCCCTGGTGTCACCTCTCACTGAACCATCTGTTTGTGGCTAGTCTCAGATAGATTAAGTTCAAGACCACTGGATTATTCAGAGTAAGGAGGTAAATAAAATTTTGACCTCCAGAGATCATGGTTCTTGCTGTAAAACCTATCAGCTCAGATGTTGAAGTGTAACATAACTGACTGACTTCTTCATCTCTCTAACACCCCAAATGCTGTACACAGTTGTGTTTCCTATGTGCGAGACATGGGGCACAGTTAATTGATCGTTGTCTGTCTTTCTAGGACCAAGATGCCAGATGTGGTGGTGTTTGCTCACAGTGTGGATCATGTGAGTTATGTGGCAAAGATGTGCAACAAAAACAACATTCCGCTGGTTGCTTTTGGCACAGGCACAGGACTGGAAGGGGGCGTCAATGCTGTGAAGGTAGGACGCACTTTCAGAAGACAGATTTCTTTAGTTGGACATTACAGTAAAAAAAAAACAAACAAGATGCAAAGCATATAAACGTACTCCCCAGTTTATCCTGAATCTGTGTGATATATTCCATAAAGAGGAAAAAACGTCTTGGGCTGGTGTAACCGTTAGTAATGGCTATTCTGGTAAACATCGGCCATGATCTGTGTGACCATAATGAACATACAAATTTTCAGAAAGATCGGCCAAGAACTTTCTGAGATTTTCCATCAAGAAGAAAACCATTATGGGCCGTTAGTAACAGCTACAACGGTAAACTTAACATGGGCATCTCTGTGACCCATAATGAACATGCCTACAAATTTTCAGAAAGATCGGCCACTTACTTTCTGAGATATTCCATAAAAAAACAAAAACTGAAATGGGTCGTTATAGCCCTTAGTAACGGCCATAACGGTAAATTAAAGGTAGGGCATGATCCGTGACCCATAATGAACATACCTACAAATTTTCAAAAAGATCGGCAAAGTACTTTCTGAGACATTCCATAAAAAAGAAAAACTATTATGGGCCTTTACAGCCGTCAGTAACGGCTACAATGGTAAACTAAAACATCGTGCATCATCCGTCGCCCATAATGGACATACCAATACATTTTCAGAATGTTCGTCCAAGTGCTTTCTGAGATATTCCATAACGAAGAAAAACCATTATGAGTCAATGTAGCTGTTAGTAACAGCTATAACGGCAAACTAAAAAATCGGGCATCATCCGTAAGCCATAGTGAACATACCCGCTAATTTTCACAAAGATCGGCCAAGCACTTTCTGAGATATTCCATAAAAAAGAAAAACTGTTACAGGCCGTTACAGCCATTAGTAATGGCTATAATGGTAAACTAAAACATCGGACATCATCAGTGACCCATAATGAAGATACTTGCTAATTTTCACAAAGATCAGCCAAGTACTTTCTGAGATATTCCATAAAAAGAAAAAAACGTTACAGGCCATTACAGCCGTTAGTAATGTATATCTAACGGTAAGCTAAAATCGCTCATTATTCATGACCCCCATAATCAACATACCTACAATTTTCAGAAAGATCGGCCAAGTACTTTCGGAGATATTCCATAAAGAATAAAAACTATTACAGCCGTTAGTAATGGCTACAACAGTAAACTAAAACATCGGGCATTATTTGTGACCGATAATGAAGATACCTGCTAATTTTCAGAAAGATCGGCCAAGTACTTTCTGAGATTCCATAAAGAAGAAAAACCCTTACAGGCCATTACAGCTGTTAGTAACGGTTGTAACGGGGCAAACTAAAACATTAGGCATCATCCGTGACCCATAATGATCATACCTGCTAATTTTCACAAACATCGGCCAAGTATTTTCTGAGATATTCCATAAAGAAGAAAAATCGTTACAGCTGTTAGTAACGGTTAGTAACGGCTATAATGGGTTCAACTAAAACATCGCGCATAATCCGTGATGCGTAATGAACATACCTGCTAATTTTCACAAAGATCGGCCAAGTACTTTCGGAGATATTCCATAAAGAACAAAAACCGTTACAGCCGTTAGTAACGGCTGCAACTGTAAACTAAATCATCGGGCATTATTCGTGCCCCATAATGAAGATACCTGCTAATTTTCAGAAAGATCGGCCAAGTACTGTCTGAGATATTCTATAAAGAAGAAAAACTGTTACAGGCCGTTAGTAACGGCTATGACAGGGCAAACTAAAACATTAGGCATCATCGTGACCCATAATGAACATACCTGCTAATTTTCACAAAGATCGGCCAAGTATTTTGAGATATGCCATAGAGAAGAAAAACTGTTACAGGCCGCTACAGCCGTTAGTAACGGCTATAACGGTAAACTAAAAACGCTCTCATTATTCATGACTCACAATGAACATACCTACAAATTTTCAGAAGATCGGCTTAGTATTTTTGTCTGGAGCAAGTGGAACACATTTTTGACCACGGACACACAGACAGACAGACAGACAGACAGACACACACACAGCTTTTTCTTCGTTCCCATTCTAAAGTACTCCCAGTTCTATAAGAACTGGGAGTACAAAAAAAAAAAAAAAAAAATTGACACCATTTGCTGGTTAACGCTTTTGTACGTTGTAATTGTAGGTACTGATAATTTGGAAGGAATAGTGCCGGTGTAATGATTTACTGGTTTTAAGCTGATTTTACACATTTTTTCAAATAGCTAAATTCAACAGCCATGAGAAGAAATAACTACAAATAGTCAACCCACATGTCATTGTGAAAACAGCTTTCAGAAATCTGTTTTATATCAGTTGCATCTGTCTGTAGATGAATATGTGTGCATATATGTGTCTGTGAAACATTTAGTATTACTGAAAACATTTTTGGCTGTTACTGTGCTGAGCATTTTTGGTTCCCATGTAGCACACTTTGAAACATTGACAGAATACAAATAATACAAGCTGTTCAAAATTGCTTTGGCAGCAACCGGCAGTCATGAGAATCCCTTCGGTATGTTCTCTCTGGCCAAAGTTGTACTGTGAGAAGGACTGATTTTTTTTTTTTTTATTTTTTTTGTCAGCTTTAAGCAGGACAACAGATAAGTTTTGTTTTTTTTGTATACAACCTGGAACAAAACTTTTAAGATTAAAGTCTGGATGAATCGGTGAAAAATTGTCAATTCAGACACTACTTTCTGACTTCATCTAGAAGAGGGAGGAAACACTGAGCTCGCTTTCTCAGGTCTGCCAAAGATGTGACTTAGTAACCAGATTGCTGAATAGCATTAGGACTATACATATTTTGGGACTGTGTTTCATGAAAAAAAGTCTGAACAAAGGCAAATGTTGCGAAGATTTTCTGTTGTTATGTGTGAATGCAAGATGGTTTGTGGTTTGACTGTTTTTGTATATAACACAAGTTTTAAATGTTTAATGTTGAAAACAAAAAACACTCATTGAATATACATTTAGAATACGATGTCCTTTCCATTGCTGCTGCTGTTGTGTACTTAGAATGTAATATCCTTTCTGTTGTTGGTTTTTTTGTTGTTGTTGTGTTGGTGGTGGTGGTGGTGGTGGTGGTGTGTGTGTGTGTGTGTGTGTGTGTGTGTGTGTGAGAGAGAGAGAGAGAGAGTAGAGGCAAGGGTGCAGAGACACGACTGATTATGTTTGCTTTATGTGTTTGTGACACAAAAATTAGCGTTGGAAAAATTAGAGGGTGAAACTTAAACTTTGATGACAGAACAAGCACACTGTCAGAATGATTTTAATTGTACCACATTTTCAGAAAGGGGATTAATAACAAAGGCAGGGGGACAAACTACTCAATCATATCCTGTGATGTAATGAACTGAGTGGCTAACAAAGGTAAACGGGCAAGCTATCAACAGTCGTTCAGCAGAGATAGAAGTTGATGAAACACCTTTTTCCCCCGCCAGGGAGGGGTGTGTGTGGACCTCAGCGCGATGAAGGAGGTTGTTGAACTCAATGCTGAAGATTTTGACTGCACTGTGGAAGCAGGAGTCACACGCATGGAGCTGAACTCCTACATTCGCGACACTGGACTCACTTTTCCCATAGGTCAGTGCCTGCAGACGTGTTTGTTACATTCAGGGGAGAAACCGTCTTTCAGATCCATGGGGGTGAAAGGGTGTATTCATGCCATTTTCCAGGAAATCATACCCCCAGCAAGAATTTCCAGGGGTATAGATGAACTAAAATAAGCGTATCCTTTTTTTTTTTTTTTTTTTATGATGGAAGTTTCATTTGTATAGCCTTATTTGATATTGTCATTTTAAAGGGAGAGTACTCTCTTTGCCCTGTATTGAATAATTGGCTTTTAAACTGTTTTCATCGAGCAAGTGTTTGTGTCTGTTAATAACTCGATGACCGACCATTTTGTGGCTTGTGGCAAAAAAAAAAAGAAAAAAAAGGAAGAAACCCCATCATTATTTATTTAAATCTTCTTAGCAGATGAAGTTGATACCTCATGGATCCCCAAAGCCTGTTAACTGTAAAGAACAAGATTTTTGAAAATTAGAATACATTCTTACCCTCTTAACGGATTTTTTCAATATGACTTTTAGTTTCAGAGGATCTACACCCTAGTTTCTGTGTAATTTGAAACACTGGAGAGAGGATGAGAGTGCTTTCATTATGAACTGGAGAAACCAGTCAAGTATCACAAGATATTCTGTGCTGTACTTGCGTTAAAAAGGTTGTGCTGGTGAATTTTGATTCAAACTTTAGTGAACATTTGTATGTGTGTTTGAAAGCTTGGATACATTTGCATGTTTGAGAATGGATGAATGTGTTGGCGTGCTTTTGTTTGATTTATGGAAACATATATTTGCCAATCATTACACTTTTTTTTACAAGAAGCAAACTTAGAACATCAGTTAAAAAATGCTTTGCTGAATAATTTCCTTATTTTGAAGGAAAGAATGAAAAGAAGAAGCTGAAAAAAAGATATTAAAAGGAGAAAGATAAAAACCTGTCTGGCTTATGTATTATCCATGTGTGCTTTTATAAAAATATATTTTCCCGTGTATATGTTGTGTGATATTGAGTTCGGAAGTCTTTATTCACTGACCATGGCCTTGTGGGGAGCATACTGTTCCCCTGAAACCTGGTCTGTAGAGTTAGTCTCCAGTGGATGGTGGCAGTGAGAGAGAGAGAGAGAGAGAGTGTGTGTGTGTGTGTGTGTGTGTGTGTGTGTGTGTGTGTGTGATCATGAGTGCATGTGTGTCTGCGGGCATGCACACAAGTACCAGCTCACGTATGGCTGCGGAAGTGTGCTCATCCACCTGATTGTGTGTGTGTGTGTGTGTATGTGTGTGTGTGTGTGTGTGTGTGTGTGTGTGTGTGTGTGTGTGTGTGTGTGTGTGCGAGCACGCGCCTGTGCATATATGTTTGTATTGCATTTTCCAAAGAGGTTATGTTTTCGCCTGCATTTGTCAGTTGTCTATCTGTCAACAAATTTATGCAGAAAACTTCCAAATCAATTTTTAGGAAAGTTGATGGAAGGATAGAATGTGGCCCAAGGACAGGTTCATTAAAATTTGGTGCTGATCTAGTTCTAAAGATGGATCCAGGAATACTGAACAGACAAACCAGCCGCTTGTCGGCCCAACATCATTTTCAGATCCAGGAGCAGATGCCACACTGTGTGGCATGTGTGCGACAAGCGCCTCAGGGACCAATGCCGTTCGCTATGGGACCATGCGAGAGAAAACACGCTCAATTTGGAAGTGGTAACTGCTGAGGGAAATGTGTTTTGGACAGCCGGCAAAGGGAAACGCTGCATGTGAGTACTTCTGTCCTGACCATTTTCTGTCCTTCAGAACCTCCATCAGCTTGAAAATATCTTTATAGATTTCCAGACTCTTGTTTTCCCCTTTTGTTTGTAGGATTTGTTTTGTTTGTAGACTTAAAACTTCTATTAATTTTTTAGTATATAGCAAAGAAGCTTTATGTTATTAAGTATGATGTTACTTAATGATTTTCGCGTACAAATATGTCATTAGGTCTTTTTAGTTTTATGTATGGTTTTGTCATAATGATTATTAAAATAATTTATTGTGTAAATATGTTATCAGATGTGTTTTTTACACAAATGGTAAGCAAATACTGGAACTGTAGGTTGCAGAAAATGTGACTAATTGAGATATTCATTCACTGTGTGGGTAGTTCAATACATGCTTGCCGTCGACGTTAACATTTCATTGATGCAAGATGGAAAAGAATCATTTGCGACATATGTAAGGATTTGAAATCTATGACTTAACCCGTTCGCTGCCTGGAACGAATAACGCTTGTCGTGAAAACTAAAAATGGCTACGCCACGGACCTCTTCTACTGATGTCAGAGCAACGGCCCTTGCCCTTCACGTGACCGTTTGCTGACCATAGGGTTATGCAAATTACGAGTTGAGAGGTCAGAGCTGATTAGCGTACTCAACATGGCAGCGCGACCTAGCACATCGTCGAGTCGTCCCGTTTTCAAGCGATATACCGCGCTTGATGTCTTAGATGAAATTCTAAACGACGAAGACAGTGGTGAAGAAGATCTTGGAGGGTCGGATTCCTGATATTAGTGATGAGGAGGAGAGACGGATGGGAATCAGCACCATCCACTTTTATCGGAGATAGGTGCGGGTGATGACGTCGATCCTTTGTTCGTTCCGCGTGATAGCAGTGAGGAAAGCGACGCTAGCGAGGGTGACGAAGCAGAAATGGCGGATCCCGTGCCATCAACAAGTACTGCACCCCCTCCCGGACGAAGGAGACGGGGGTCGTGGACATGGCAGGGGCTCAGGACGACAGCGAGGGTCCCGTGGAAGCGGCCGGGGGCGTGGCATGGGGCGTGGTCAGCAACAGCTGATCAGAGAGTGGAGAGATGCTGATGCACAGGTCCCCAACCCTGATGTAGTTTTTACTGGAAATCCAGGGGTCAAAGTCAACTGTGCTAATTTTCGTCCTGTTGACTACTTCGAATATTTTTTGCTGATCTTGTGAACCATCTTGTTGTTCAAACAAACTTGTATGCTGACCAGTTTCTGGAAGCACACCCCAATCTTCCAGCATTTTCAAGGGCCAACAAGTGGGAGAACGTGGATTGTACAGAAATGAGGAAGTTTCTGGGCCTTGTTCTACTTATGGGGATTGTGCGCCTGCCTTCCATTGAATTGTACTGGACGAAGAAGGTGCTGTACAGAGTTCCAGTCTTCAGTTCTGTCATGACCAGAAACCGATTCCAGGCAAGTAGCTCTATTTTTTTTTTTTTTTTTTTTTACTGCTTGATTCTTCATCCCTCCACTATTCATTTTCCATATTTCTCTTCTTTGCCCTGTTTCCTATTGAAAAGTACATGTGTAGGAAATAATAACTGTATGGATAGGTGGGATTGTGTGTGTGTGTGTGTGTGTGTGTGTGTGTGTGTGTGTGTGTGTGTGTGTGTGTGTGTGTGTTGTGTGTGCATGTGTGTGCGCACATGTGTGCATAAGCATTATTTATTTCTGTGTGCAAGTTTTCCATACAAGTTTGTTCATTTTGAAAACAGAAAAGCACTTTTTTTTTGCACCAGTGTGGTGTTTTTATATTCATGTGTGTGTGATACTGTTTTGTGTTTATATAATGTGTGTGTGTGTGTGTGTGTGTGTGTGTGTGTGTGTGTGTGTGTGTGTGTGTGTGTGTGTGTGTGTGTGTGTGTGTGTGTGTGTGTGTGTGCCCAGTTGTGCACAAGCATTCATTTCTGTATGCAAGATTTCCATACAAATTTATTTTGTAAAACACAAAAAAGCACTCTTTGGTACCAATGTGGTGTTTTCATTTCATGTGTGTGTGTGTGTGTGTGTGTGTGTGTGTGTGTGTGTGTGTGTGTGTGTGTGTGTGATATTGTTAGTGTGTGTGTTTGTGTAAATGCGTGTGTGTGTGTGTGTGTGTGTGTGTGTGTGTGTGTGTGTGTGTGTGTGTGTGTGTGTGTGTGTGTGTGTGTGTGTGTGTGTGTGTGTGTGTGTGTGTGCCCGGTTGTGGGTCTGCTTACTGATCTTGAATATTTATTCTGTATTTCAGATTCTTCTTCAGTTTCTGCATTTCAACGACAATGCAGGCATGCCAGTGCAAGGTGATCCAGGGTACGACCGGCTGTACAAGATTCGACCCATTCTGGATCATCTGCATGAGAAGTTTCAGGAAGTGTACGAGCCCCGGCAAGCGGTGTGTGTTGACGAAAGTCTACTTCTTTGGAAGGGCAGATTGATATTTCGTCAATACATACCCTTGAAACGTGCCCGGTTTGGAATAAAAATCTACCTGTGCTGTGAGTCTGACGGCGGTGTCAAGGGAAGTGGTGGCTACTGCTACCGCTTCAAGGTGTATGCTGGAAGGGAGGACCCCATCAACGAGGTGCAGCCTGTCCTGGAGTCTGTGAATGCAGACACCCACTCTCTCTCTGCCAGTGAGAAAATGGTGCTGTACCTGGTAGCCCCTCTCCTGGAAAAGGGCTACCATGTCTACACGGACAACTGGTACAGTAGTCTGAGGCTGTACCTCTACCTCCTGGAAAGGAACACCTTGGCCTGCGGCACCATCCGGGAGAACCGGGGTATTCCAGAAGAGCTACGTGGTGTGAAGCTGGGCCCCGGATCATCAGCTGCTCTTTGTGGTGACAACAAGATCATCGCCACAAAGTACCACAGCACAAAAGTGGTGCATCTGCTGTCTACTGTGCACGGCCACACTGAGGCACCGATTCCAGACCGGGGACGACGGGGTATCAACATGCGTCCGTCCGTTTCATCACAGTACAACAGGAATATGGGTGGGGTCGACAAACAAGACCAGCTGCTTCACCCATATGACTGCACCCGCAAGTCGATGAAATGGACGAAGAAATTATTTTTCCATTTTCTGCAGGTTGCAGCCTGCAATGCCTTTATTTTGCAGAAGTCAAGAGGTGATGACTCCTGTAAAACTTTCTTAGGTTTTATGGAGAGTGTCATCACTTCTTGGATTTGGCCAGACCAGGTGCCTGCTGTGGAAGAGGGCAAAACAGATGATGAGGTGAGGATGGGCGCTAACCACTTTTTATTCCCACTGCCACCGACACCAAACAAGGCTGCCCCTACCAAGAAATGTCGAGTTTGTACCAAGAAACTCAACGTGCGGAAGGAATCCCGCTACTATTGCCCCTCCTGCCCCTCCAAGCCTGGATTGTGCTTAGGCCAGTGTTTCATGGACTATCACACCAAGTTTGTGTATTGGGAGTAGGATCATCTCTGTCAGTTTTTTTTTTTTTTCTTAGTTGTACATTTCATTCTCTTCTGCTTTTTTTTGTGTTCTTAGTTTTCCATTCTACAGGGTTTTTTTTTTTTCTCACCATGCGTGTGTTCACTATTTGTGTATGCTGTGACCAGACAAGAGTGCCATCAGTGAAGGAAAGCTCTGCAAGTGGAGTACAAAATGAATCCCCTTGTGTGTTTCTTTGAACCACAATTTGGACAAAACAAAAAAAGGAACACCATCCCCTAAAGTTATGAAGCAGGGACTGCAGACAACCTGAGGATTATGTCCAAGCCTATGAAGTTTAGTACCGCAAGTGCTGGATTCCTACAGAACAGCATGGCAGTAATGTGAGTACAATATGTTTAGAAACTCAACACAGTTCCTACAGTGTTTTGTGTGATCAGCATGGATACTCTGTGTGTGTGTGTGTGTGGGGGGGGGGGGGGGGGGGGGCTTTTTTTCAAACAAGCAATTGCTTATTTGTTTTTCTTCAGACTTTTTTTTCCATTGTTGTCAGTTTGAACATTTGCCAGTATGTATTATGCTATAACAGTTTGGACCACACTGTGTACTTACACTTACAGTTATTGTGTAAACATTCACAGAATTTTTTGTCAGTGTTTTACAGGTTTTTTGTTTTGTAACATGTGTATGTTTTCAGAAATTTTTTCTCTTTTTTTGTAAAACCCCCATCTGTTATATCCATGTCCACCCCCCTGACACCCCCCCCCCCCCCCCCCCCCCCCCCCCCCCCCCCAATGGCTAACAAAATCACATTATTACTGTACAGCATCATACCTTTATGTAAAAGTAAAGGGAAGTCATAAAATATAAGTCATATGTCAATAAATAAATAAACAGTGATTGAGGTACTGAACCTACCCCAAATAGTAAAATCATGCCCCTTTCTAGTAGAATTAGGGTACCCCCAGTAACATACAGTTTGTTACACAGAGGGACATTTATTGACAACAATATGACTCCCCAGGTGTTTGTAATGTTGTTGAGCAAACAACAAAAGGTATTTTTGCTGTGTTTAGTGGGCTTTTATGTGGTGATTTTTTATAAAATTCTCAAACTGAAAACAAAACAAAAACTGTTTTATCATATGTTATTAGTGTGAACCATCATTATTGCCCACAAAATCAAATTAGAATGATGTGAAATTGTAGACAAGGGTCTAAGGAAGTAATCCACAAAAAAATCTAAACAAATAACTCAATAAATGGATGAGTAATGAAGATGTTAGTGAACATACCATGAAAAGCATGATTATGCCCTTTTTACCTAAAAGATAGTACCCCCAATTATGAGCAGATTGTCATCAAGAACAAGATTCCTTGGATTTATATGACTGTCATGTGTTAGTGCTGATGTTTGAATAATTAGTCACACCACTTTTTCATTATTTTCACTGATTTTATATGGTGCAATTTGTTTTTGTATACTTAAAAAGTTTTTTTTTTTGTAAAACCACCATTCATTACATCCCTGTCCATCCCTAATGGCCAACAATAACACATTATTGTTATACAGCATCACAGCTTAGGGTATAAGAAAAGAGAAGCCATAAAATCTAAGTCACATGTCAACAAATAAATAAGCAGTGATTGAGGTACTGAACCTACCCCAAATAGTAAAATTATGCCCCTTTCTAGTAGAATTAGGGTACCCCCAGTAACATACAGTTTGTTACACAGTGGGACATTTATTGACAACAATATGACTCCCAGGTGTTTGTAATGTTGTTGAGCAAACAACAAAAGGTATTTTTGCTGTGTTTAGTGGGCTTTTATGTGGTGAATTTTTGTAAAAGTGTCAAATTGAAAACAAAAACAAAAACTGTTTTATCATATGTTACTAGTGTGAATCATCATTATTACCCACAAAATCAAATTAGAATGATGTGTGAAATTGTAGACAACAAGGGTCTAAGGAAGTAATCCACAAAAAATCTAACAAATAATTCAACAAACGGCTGAGTAATGTAGATGTTAGTGAACATACCATGAAAAGCATGATTATGCCCCTTTTTACCTAAAAGATAGTACCCCCAATTATGAGCAGATTGTCATCAAGAACAAGAACTTTTTACAGTGTTTTGACTCATTCGATTTGGTGCAATGTGTTTGTGTATATTCGAAAACTGTTATTTTTTGTAAAAGTTTTATAATTATGTCAATTCTGCTATACTAATTATCAGCATAATCAAGTCATTTTGACAGGACATTGAAGACAAATGTCAACAACAAAACATACAAAACATCAGAGAGATCTGTCAAGAAATAAGTGAGTAGCAACCATTTTATTGAACCTACCCCGAGGGCACGCTGGGCATCATCACCAAGGCCATCATTCGTCTCCATGCTATCCCTGAAGCTGTGAGTGATAATGGCTATAGGGAGGAGGGGAGGGGGCAATGGCATCATGGTGTTACTGTAATGAAGTCAGTGGTACCGTTCATCTCCTTGCCATCTCTAAAGCTGCGAGTTGTGCATATGTTCTAGGAGAGTTAGCTCCTTAGGGTGAATTGTCGTAGGTGATATCATTTACGTCTACGCCATCCCAGAAGATGAGAGTAACACAGATGTTCTTGTGGAGTAAGAATTATATAGGGAATTGTTATGAAGTCAGGTGGTACTTGTTCATGTTCAGATGGTCCTTGAAGATGTGAGTGAAGTGTGTGGTCTCACAGGCCTGGTACCAACGAGTGAAATATCATGGTTTATGGCGTCTTTGAACTGGATGTACAGCGGCACCCCTAACTTAAGACCTCCAGAAGCCTGTATGAATTATGTCTGTGGGGGTGAGGGTGGGGTGGGGATGGGGTGGGGGTGGGGGGGGGGGGGTTGGGGGGAGGATGAAATTGTATCATAGCTGCACAGGCAGTCACCAGCCATTCTCATCATGCCCAAACTTGACATAGACTGAAAAAACATGGTCAAAAAGCTTTGTGTGTGTGTGTGTGTTTCGTTGTTTGAATGGAAGCTGTTTCCAAATGCCAGTGTCTTTTACACTGAAAACCACCAGATAACCTGTATGGGAATGAAATGGAGGGTCGCCCTGGATTGGCAGAAAAGGTGGAATGGTTTCTAGAAGGTTAATTTTCATGATGATAGAAGGTGCGAGGAAATTGTGTGTCTTCACTCCAAGTGTAGAATATGTTGTCATCAAAGACATTGATCACAGGCAGTTGCAAGAATTTTGACTAAAGTGAACTGTTTCTTTATAAAATACAGGAAGGATTCAATTTTTATATTTTGTGTGCATGACACATGACAGACTCTGTCAGCGGTGGTGCATTTCCCTGGGATACAGGAGGCAGTGGACACAACGGTTCAGGTCTTGCAGACTGGTGTACCAATAGCACGGATAGGTAAGGGGTTCCGTGATGTGTGCATGGCTAGATGGTTAGGTTAACGAATGGGGTAATGAGCGGATTTTTACACACTTGTATGGAGAACTGTGTGCCTAAAGCACGTACAGTTAAAGGATTTATCAGTGTGTATATTTCTTTTTTTTTTTTTTGGTTGATGTCCACCGTCATCACTTTGAAGGTTTGAGAGGGGGATTCAGATGGGAGAGATGCTCCCGAGGTGAGTTCTTGTGTTGGGCAGAGTGGCTGCCTGAATGATTGACCTCATTTAGTGGCAGTGGGAGGGAGAAGAGTGTGGATGGATAGTTGAGAAGACTCGGGGGTTGGGGAGGGGGAAATATATTGAGCAAATGAACCTGGAGCTGATATTTAATATCAGGGATGTGATACATTCCCCCACTGAGGGCAGTGACACTTCCTAGGGTAGAAGAGAGAGTTCCATTCATTGATGGTTCATAGGAAAAAGCTGTTGCTGGTCTTACAACATGGAGAATGGAAGTAGATCGACTGTTAGGACAAAGAGTTATTCCTGCAGGATCATTGCCAACTCTCTGAATTTTTCTTGAATTTCCATATTTTAGAAGTTAGTCCTGAATTCCTAAATTTATTGAAATAATACTGAATTTGAGAAGTTTGTTGAAAATCTGTAGTTCGGGCTTCCATTTTGAAAAGGGATGATACAGTATCGCAGAATAAAGCCCAAATGATGATATGCAGATAGTGGCAAAATCATGATGATGGAAAGTGCATTTTTTTAAATCCTTCATTAGTCGGCTGAACTGTAAGGGAGTTAGCTCATTCCCATCTGTTGGTTCCTGAATTTTTGACCCTAGGCGGCTAGATAGATAAGATAATGTTGCTCATAGCCCAGCTGACCGCAGATGGCCATATCAGGGCTGTCACCATGTTAAAATCAACTCACAAGTCTTTCATTCACACAATTCTTTAAAATGCATCTTCTAAAAACTCATCCAAAAGTTTGTTGAAAAAACTTTCCTACTGTAAAACCTCAGATCCGATGAAAAATGTTAATCTCTCCAGGTGGCTGGCAGCTCTGCTGCAGGAGGGTTCTGGTGGGGTTTAGTGGAGTATTGATTGTAGCTTTATTCGTGGTAGAATTTAAAAGATATATTAGTTGCGGAGTTAACGTGAGAGTGAGTGCCCCCCCCCCCTCTGGACACCAAGTACAGGTATATGCTGTCTCGGGTCTAACATTAGTCAGACATGAAGAGGTTCACTGTATGCAGCATGTGCACAGCTTTATTGTCTAAATCTTCTGCTTTTATTTATTTATTTATAATGTTTTAAAGTGGAAAACCTGAGAGGGCAGTTTTTTTTTCATGAAGACATAATATCAACTCAGTTTCACATGTGGATCTTGAGATTGCGTATCAAACTGTTTTTTGTTTTTCTCGTTAGCAAAAAAATCAGTTCACTGCAGTCATAAGTGCTTTTGCTTTTTTCTTCCCTACCGTTGTTCTTTTTCTTGAATGTCATTGATGTCATGTTTCAGAGTTTCTGGATGAGGTAGCAATCAAGGCCTTCAACAATTACAGCAAGTATGACATGAAGGAGACCCCATCACTCTTCTTAGAGTTCCATGGGTCATCTACCTCTGTGAAGGAACAGGTGGCCACTGTAGGTCAGTATAGTGGGGGGAGAGAGTTGGGCAGCAGGTTGTGAGAGAAGAGCCCCCTCATGCAAGTGTTTTAACCCTTAACTCCTGACTCTCTGAGGGGACCAGGTTACTGTAGGTCATGTCTCCTGGACTCTTTTCTGCTACTGCCTTTCCTTTGGCCGCCGGCTGGATATGAACCCACATCTCTTGAATTATTGGGTGATCCAGTCGATTTCGGTTCTCACTGCATTATCAGAGACAAACTGCTCTTTGTTCAGCCAGTGTGCATGGCATCAGCCACTCCTTTTAACCTCTCAGAGGTAAAAGAAAGAGCATTTTGAAATCTGTAAACTATAACCCACCAACAAAACTATTGAACAAAAAAGTTCCATAGACTAGTCAATGTTTAAATGTTTGAGCAGTATTAATAGCCAGGGCTGTTGATCAAATTGTGTTGGGGTATAAAATGTTGCATCATGGCTCTTGGGCTAGGCATCTGTAAATCTTCAATTGCAGCAGATTCATTCACTCTGAAATGAAACAAAGCAGATCTTTTAAAGCCGTGTTCATAAGGCAAATCAGCACCTGACTGTACCTGAAACCTTGAATCCTATAATTAATGTAGGTCATGAAGCCCAAATAGTTGTGCAAAACTGAAGGATTCTGTTGCAACAGATAACTTTCAAAGAGCCATTCAAAAAAAAGGTCAGAAGGAACTTTCCTACTACATATTAAAGTAGTTTTTAGTTATATTTGCATGTCCAAATGAACACCTCAATCAATCCACACCTCAATTATGATTTCTCATCCTCTTGACATTCTTATTCAGGCACCATATATAACAATAAACAGTAAACAAGTGGGGTAGTCTTTGCTCCCATAAGGACTACCCCACTTGTTTACTGTTTATTGTTTACTGTTCCCTGCCTCATTTCATTTCCAATACCATATATAACAGTTTTTGTATCTTAAGATGCCCTAATGTGTAATACATTTACACCACTTGTGTCACAGTATTTCTCGATGATGTGTGGGTGGAAGCTTTCCAACACTCTTCACTTATATCTAATTCATTTGCATGAATTGTACATAACAAATAACACCCAACTGCAGCGCAGTGGAATTCTGTTGGCTGTTTAGTAAAACCTCCCCCCTCCCCACCTCCTTCCAGTCATTGTCAAAGTATGAAAATGTCACTAAAATCAGAAAGGATAGTTTCAAATCAGAAAGAAAATTGAGTGGAGGGGTAAGATAGAGTAAAAGCATTACAGAGCATTGTTGTCTGCATGGAGGGAAGTGATTTTGTCATCCTGACAATGAGCACAGCAGGCTGCAAAAATAGGGCTGCAGGGTCATTATTTCATGCCAGTCGGTTAAAGTTCATTTTTGCTTTCAGTTTTGATGTATGCTATCTGTTGGGGCAAAGTGTTGATATTGGTTAAATCTGGAGCTAATGAAAATGCTGGGCTAGTGGAATTTTTTTTTTACCTACTGTCCATCCTGGCTGGCTTGTGTGAAAAATAGTTCAAATTTCTTCAACCCTAACACGTCATCATTGTATCTATATATCTGTCTGTATATCTGTCAGGGTTCATATGCTTCTTGAAACTCCTTGAAACCTCCTTGAATTCAGAGAGCGAATTTCAAGGCCTTGGAAACCCTTAATATCAATAGAATGTGATTCTGTTGACTAAACTTCCTTGAAAAACCTTTGAAATCAAGCCATCAGCTCAAAAAAATTTTAATGTGACAAAAAGAAATGGCAGTTTGATTTTTATACGTTCAGGTCAATTAAAAATCATTTAAAAAACAAATTCTTGTGACATTGTCGTGATCCCTGATTGTCATCTGCTATTTAATCAAGGGAGATAATTTGTAACTTTGTAAATTTTTACGCATGTGTTGTAGCCTTGAATTTTAAAAAAAAAAAAAAAAATCTTGTGAACTCCTTGAATTTTGTTCTTGGGAGTCTGTAGGAACCCTGAAATTCTATCTGTCTGTCTGTCTATCTGTCTGTCTATAAATCTATCCAGCCAGTAACTTATCTATTTACCTGTGTCTGTCTATCTGTCTGTCTGCCTACCAACCTACCTACCTTTCTATCCACCTGTCTATCTATCTATCTATCTATCTATATATCCATCTCACTATATATCTCTTATCTCTCAGTCTGTCTGTCTGTCTGTCTGTCTATCTATCTGTCTGTCTATCTATCTATCTGTCTATCTATCTATCTATCTATCTATCTATCTATCTACCTAACCTATCTATCTGCTGAAAAAATGGGAGTAATTCATACACAGAAAATTATGTTACATTTACTTGAGGTCTCATCTGACCAGAAAAGTGCAGAGAGAAATAGACAAGTACAGCACTGAGCAATGGACTCCACAGCACTGACAGGCTGACGTGCTGACATGTGCAGAGGAGATAGCGGGCAGCAACAATGGCAGCAACTTCAGTGGGCCACTGATGCGGAGGAGAGGG
>JADBJO010009871.1:52500-78717 GCA_016801955.1 Conus betulinus
CTCTCTCTCTCTCTCTCTCTCTCTCTCTGTGTCTCCCTCTTAGTCTGTACTAGTTTTTATGTCCCCAAATGAGGACCCCTATGTTTTAAAGATGTTTTTTGCTGAAAATTTTCTCTCTCTCTCTCCCCCCCCCCTCCCCCCCCCCTCTTTCTCTTGTGTACATGCATGCTCTCTCTCTCTCTCTCTCTCTCTCTCTCTCTCTGTGACTGTCTCTGTCTTACTCTCTATACTAAAATTAAGTCACAAATATCACCCCCAAATCTTCTTTTTGCCAGAAAATTTTTGTCTAATCTGGATTTATGTTCCAACTTGAAAGGACCCTCTATCATTAAAGCCCTGGTTTTTCTGGAACATTTTTGGCTGTCTTTGGTAGATTTATATCTCAAAAGAAAGACTTCTGTCTTTCTAAAGATCCAGTTTTTTCAGGGCTTTTGGAAGTCACTTTGGAGTGGTTACGCTTTAGTTTTAACCATGGAGTTGATTGTTGGTGAGAAGCACTGACTTACAGCAAAGTGTGTTCTCACTTCTTGTGTGACACCTTTGCCTATATGCATGAAAAGTTTTGTTTTTCATTCTCTTTGACAGTTTTTTTTTTTATTCATTTGTTGGTTACTTAAGTATTGAAGTATTTGCACTTTGTGCTTTCTTGCTTGATTTATAGATATATAAAGAATGCCTTTGAGGTACTGAGTGCATTTTTTTTTATTGTAGAGATGGTCAACTGTAACAGAAAGTAATTCTGTGTAATTATTAAATGTGCATTGTGCATTGCCATGCAATGACTTGATTTTTAAACTGCTTGCATTTGCAGTGATACAGCCAAAGTTTTTGAAAAAGAAAAAAAGTCTTTACTGAAATGCAGATCTTTTGACAATAAACTGTACCTGTGGAAATAGATAAGAAATATTCAGATCCGGAGCATATGACATTTAAAGCTCAATGTTTGACTGTCTAGATTTTTTTGTCCTTGTTTGAAGATCTTACCTGATCAGAACATAAAAGAGATATTTTGTCTTTGCCTGCACTAAATGCATGTCACCAAATAAATACAATAGTTCCTAAAAGACTTTCTTTTATGGACAATTGTCCTGAAATAATGAGCATAAAGATGTCTTTTTTTTCTTTCTTTCTCTCTCTGTTTCTACTAGATGTGTGTTCCAAAGTACAGACCCATGGACATTTTTTCGCTCTTTCTGTCTACACTCGATTTTTGCCCCCAAATAACTACCCCTCCATTAAAAGACTTTTTGTTGAAAATTCTCTCTCTCTCTCTCTCTCTCTCTCTCTCTCTCTCTCTCTCTCTCCTCTCTCTCTCTCTCTCTCTCTCTCTCCTCTCTCTCTCTCTCTCTCTTTCTCTCTCTCTCCCAGATTTATGTCCTAAACTAACAATCCCTCCTTTTAAAGTCTTTTGCTGAACAGTTTTGTACTAGATTTGCATCTCCAGCTGACGCACAGTCTCACAGTCTTTTTTGTGGAACATTTTCTCTCTCTCTCTCTCTCTCTCTCTCTCTCTCTCTCTCTCTCCTCTCCCAGATTTATGTCCTAAACTAACAATCCCTCCTTTTAAAGTCTTTTGCTGAACAGTTTTGTACTAGATTTGCGTCTCCAACTGACACACAGTCTCACAGTCTTTTTTGTGGAACATTTCTCTCTCTCTCTCTCTCTCTCTCTCTCTCTCTCTCTCTCTCTCTCTCTCTCTCTCTCTCCCTCTCCTGAGGATTCCCTCTCTCTCTCTCTCCCTCCCTCTCTTTCTCTCTCTCCTCCAAGTCTGTACTGTGTCTTTTAGTTTTTATGTCCCCAAATGAGGACCCCTATGTTTTAAAGATGTTTTTTTTTTTGCTGAAAATTTCTCTCTCTCTCTCCCCCCCCCCCCCCCCCCCCCCCCCCCCCCCCCCTTCTCTTGTGTACGTGCATGCTTTCTTTCTCTCTCTCTCTCTCTGTGTCTTACTCTCTATACTAAAATTAAGTCACAAATATCACCCCCAAATCTTCTTTTTGCCAGAAAATTTTTGTCTAATCTGGATTTATGTTCCAACTTGAAAGGACCCTCTATCATTAAAGCCCTGGGTTTTTCTGGAACATTTTTGGCCGTCTTGGTAGATTTATATCTCAAAAGAAAGACTTCTGTCTTTCTAAAGATCCAGTTTTTCAGGGCTTTTGGAAGTCACTTTGGAGTGGTTACGCTTTAGTTTTAACCATGGAGTTGATTGTTGGTGAGAAGCACTGACTTACAGCAAAGTGTGTTCTCACTTCTCGTGTGGCACCTTTGCCTATATGCATGAAAAGTTTTGTTTTCATTCTCTTTGACAGTTTTTTTTTTTTTTTTTTATTCATTTGTTGGTTACTTAAGTATTGAAGTATTTGCACCTTTGTGCTTTCTTGCTTGATTTATATATATATATATATATATATATATATATATATATATATATATATATATATATATACAATGAAACAATAAATTCCAAGGATTAGTACCGAGCACCGTTCCAGCAACTTACAGAGCAGCTAGGTGTTGCAATGACTGCAAGAAATATTGAATTATAAACAAAGCTTGCTCTTATGTCTCAGATTGTAGAAATAAGGGGGTGGTAAGCCTTCATATCTGCAGTGGTAGATGATTCTGCCTAACTGACAGTATGTGCTTGAGTGGGTGAATGAGGAATAAATAAATGCTTCTCAAAATGAACCTTCAGCAAGCTTATAGTCTCCAAAGAGGGAGACCATCTCCAATGGGGAGAAAGCTCACTAACATATAACTCCTGGTCAGATACCGGTATTTCGAAACCTATATATATATAAAGAATGCCTTTGAGGTACTGAGTGCATTTTTTTAATTGTAGAGATGGTCAACTGTAACAGAAAGTAATTCTGTGTAATTATTAAATGTGCATTGCCATGCAATGACTTGATTTTTAAACTGCTTGCATTTGCAGTGATACAGCCAGAGTTTTTGAAAAAGAAAAAATTCTGTACTGAAATGCAGATCTTTTGACAATAAACTGTACCTGTGGAAATAGAGAGACAAGAAATATTCAAATCCGGAGCATATGACATTAAAGCTGAAAACAAAAAGAAAGCAAAATGTCAGTTATAAGATTTATTCTTGAATATAAAGTAATCATGATGATAGTGTTGATAGGAATAGGTATAAATACAAGGAATACTGATGTGTAATGACTCAAAAATGACTTGCCAAGAAACCTGAGTACAATTACTACAAGACTTACGGGACACTGAGACAGCAGCATTTCAGAAAACAAGCAGAACACTAACAAACTCACAGAGTGTAATGCAAGTGCTTATTTAATGCACAATACAAAACAGACAAGTGACTTTTCATTGTCTGTCCTTGAACTGGAGCTTACCATTATTATACCTTGTCCCCTTGCTCTTGCATGTGCAAGTATCTGCATGCATGCATGCATGCAAATGTGGCGCGCGCATAGGCATGCATATCTCAGGCACGGCATGCGCACACATAAGGCACAGTACTTGTACACACCCACACATCCACACACAGACACACATGCACACTCGCGCGCGCGCACACACACACACACAGTTTGCACACCACCCACACACACACACACACACACACACACACACACACACCCCTTTCATTCACAAGCACATGCTCTAGCACTCACACATGCGCACATACGCACACACTTGCACACAGTCACAGACAGACAGACGCATGCATGCACGCACCACGCACGCACGCACGCACACACACACACACACACTCACTCTCTCTCTCTCTCTCACTCACTCACAGAATTATACATGCATGCACACATTCACACTTACAATAGTCCCATTCTTTTTTTTCAAGCGGATGAAACCTACAACGAGTTGGCACTGACAGATATCTAGAGGTAGAGAGGAGGGGTGTTGGGCATGAAGGGAGTGGGGGATAGGGGTGGTTGTGAGCACTGGTGGATAGTGGCAGTCAGCCTTCACACAGACCCTGCTTCTACTTGAGAATGGATGATGAGGTGAAGAGAAATAAATATTGGTTTGCCCTAAACACAGGATAAAATTTGAGATAAGCATGCAGAGAATTCGTTTTATTACTAAATTTTGTTAGTGTTATTAGGTGGTTGCTGTTTTTTTTTTTTTTTTTTTTTTTTTTCTAAATTCTATTTACTGTTAGTACTGTGGTCAGTTTCAGTGTTGTTATGTGTTCCCTAAGGTATGTCAGGCAGAGGGTAAAACTAACAGGGTGCATTGTCTGTGTGTCTGGCAGCCTGGCAATGAAACTGCAGGGGACCTGCACAGGGGAGCATGGGGTGGGCATTGGCAAACGGGAACTGCTGGTGAAGGAGGTGGGACCTGAATGTGTCGCCGCTATGCAGAGTGTGAAGCGTGCCTTCGATCCCAACAACATCCTCAACCCTGGAAAAGTCTTTCTTTAGAAGGCGGATGGTTTTTCACAGGTCATATGCAAAATAAGAGACGCTGCGTTTGGAGCTGCCTGTTGTCACTTTTTCTTCTGCTTGAGAAAAGTTCTAATTTTTAAGAGTACAGAGATTTGATGTGAAATTTTCTGTAGGAAAAAAGTTAAAGGGTCTTTGTTGCGTCTTAGCAGTGTGTTGGCCACAAAATTCAGTCAGGCAAAGTTGGCAGAGAGTTTGACATTGTAAGTATACTTAGCCAAACACAGAGCCGAAATGAAAACTGCCCGATGTTGGAGCAATTTTTGTTTTTTGTTTTGTTCACTGGTGCCATGAAGATATTTATAGGAGATATATTACTTTGGATCATTTTAGGCAGCAAAAATTAGATGTATGAAAAGAAAGATGGATCAAAATTTTTTCGGCAGGACTTTCACCTCATGATTAGGTAGGATGTATTTTTTCCTTCCTTTTCTGCTAGGCCTTTTATTTGTTTATGTACCTGGTAAATTGAAATGAATAATGGTGTCAGTTTTTGAAATGAAACAATACATCCACATCAGGGTTGGACCAAACATTTGTGATGAAACAAAAATATTCCTGATTATTGTTCTGATACAACATAGATATGTAAACACATACTGTCTATCGAAGAGAGGTGGTGGAAGGAGTATGTTGCCTAAAATTGATGTGTGCTACCCCTCCATCCCTAAAAAGAAAATAACAACATTGGTGCATAAGTAATCTTACTGTTTTCTGAATTTGGTCAGTGGTTCACTTCTGATAGTTTTGTTGATAAAGTATCTCTATCAAGGAAGTTGCATTTTGTTCTCATCTGTTGATGTATGTGTCTGTCTGTCAGCAAGACTACACAGAAACTTGTGAACCAGTTGTAACAGAACTTGGCAGAAAGATGGAGCGTGGCCTAAGGACGAACCCATTGATTTTGGCGTGAATTCGGAAGTACATATAAATCCTGGATGCTTTCGCCCTTGACCAAAGGCTGTGCTCTCCCGTATGTCCTAGTTTCATCTCTGTCTTAACATTACTCAAATAAATAAAACGCTTGTGTCTGAATCTTTTGGAGCATAGGATCTCCCTGTGCAGCCTATGGGTGGTGCAATCCTGGTGTTGGCAGTTGTGTGTGCTTCTTGCAGCTGTGAGCTCTTTGGCTTCTTGTTCACTGTAGAGGTTTTGTAGAAAATGTCGTCGGCCTTCAGCCAGTTCTCACGGATGTCTTCAAAGTGTTTTGTCTAGATCTTGCTGGCATTTCTTCCTTTTTCTATTTCTGTCTTGCTTTAATTCAGTGCCTTTCTCTTTGTACTTTCAGCTTGTGATCTGATTTTTTATTTAACGAATCAATTTGTGATCTGTGGTGTTTAATTGAAATCCAGTTACACTTTTTCAATTCTATGTGCATAAATGGTCGGCTACTTTTTGAGGCATCTTTCACATGGGATAGTGATCGGGGAGAAAGGATGGGGAGTAAAAATGGTCAGTATGTTTGGCAATATTTCATTCAGCACGGTTTGTCATGTGCTTTGATTTGTCATGTGGAAGTTTTTTGAACCAACTGTAGAAAGAGAAAAAAAAAATGAAAAAAAGTAGAAGTGTCTTTTAAAATTTCATTTTTAAGTCACTTGATTTGAAAATTTCATTTTTCAGTCACTTGAAAGGTGCATGCGGATGTTTGATTTTTCAAAATGGGGTGGGGATGAGGTTTGTGGTACTCCAGTAACTCCCCATTCTATGTCCATCCTCCAGTTTAATGTTAATGCATAGGCTACATTGACATGCTTCTGCCCAGTGAAGAACAGCAACAATTTTGATAGGACTGACAAGCATGCTTATAGGACACATGTAATATACAGGCATGCTTTATGTGTATTCAGAAATCCTATAACAGAGTTGACTTCAGAGAAATGTGTGTGCATGTGTTTTTTACTTTTCATTTTATTTTTGTGTGTGATACGACTGCATATCAGCTTCAACATGTTTTAATTGTTGAAATTTGTGTATGTACTCATTATTTTTTTTTAATGAGTGAGCAGTGGTACATTGACAATACTTCTGTCCAGTGGAGAACAACAAAGATTTTGGTAGGACTGACATGCATGCTGAGAGGACAAATGTAATATACAGACATGCTTTACTGTGTATTCAGAAATTCTGTTATAAAGTTGATCTCAGTGTGTGTGTGTGTGTGTGTCTGTGTGTGTGTATGTGTGTTTCATTTTTGTGTGTAATACAGTACATATCGGCTTCAGCATGTTTTATTTAATTGTTTACATAGTGTATCTAGTCATTTATTTTTTCAGTGAGTTAACACATTTTTTTTTGTTATTTGTTTTAATATTAGATAGTGGTGAAAACTGCTTGGTTTGTTTTATATGTTATTTTTGTGAAGAATTAAGTGTTGAAATACAGCTCTTACCTTAAGGTAAAAGTCTTCACAGTTTCACTAGACTTTATTTCCCCTTCTGTTTTCAAAAGTTGAAAATTGTTTGAAGCTGTTTCTGCAGGTTTAAAATAAAACTTTGAAATGAAATTAATGAAGAAGTATAAGTTACTTAAAAAACAACAGTTGTGATCTGTTTTCAAGAGACACAGATAATGTAGGATTTAAGAATGGTAAGTTGTTTGAAAATGACTGTGATCTGTTTTCAAGAGACACAGATAAGGTAGGATTGAATGTAAACCATTGTTTAATGCTGAACGAGTAAGTGGCAGTATAATTTGTGACACAACTATGAAAATCTTCGAAGTTGTTGTTATACATCCATCTCACTTTTCTGTCATTTTGTAAGTTTGTTAACACAATAGTGACATAATAGAAATAGACTTGTCATTTCATGATGTCATATTTTGGCTTAAAATTCAGCAGACTTTTACAAAGTGACCAAAGGATACCAACTGTACATGTTTTAAAGTTTATAATGTTCAATTCTAAAACGTCTAAACAAATTTCATGAGTGCCCACTCGCAAAGATTACCCCCCCCCCCAAAAAAAAAAAAAAAAGTCACATAAATTCTTAAATGGAAAATGTGTGATTGCCTTCAGAATAACCTTGCCTTCTGTAAATCCAAAGAAATACATGATTTTTTTCTTTGAAGTAATGTGTTTATAGTCAAATAAACACGAGACCCTTTACCTCTCTCACAAATTGGATCACTTCTTGAAATAAGAGTAGCCTTTGATCTGCTGCTGTTTGGGAAAAAAAAGCAGCCTCTGACATGCCGCAGAACAACACTATCAGAGAAAAATCAACTTTTTTGGTCCACAGGAAAGCACTGTGTATAATTAATTGGATGAGCTAATTGTCTGCATACTTTTCATCGCATTACAGCTCATGTACATAAAGAAAAATTCTGTGTAGTGCCGATGCTCAAGATTTGGCCTATTACTGAGAGTAAGTGGTGTGTGGAATTTTTACCAATGTCATAGTGCAATTTCCCCGCGTGGGGATACCAGGGGGATCTTTTGTACAAATAGTTCCCCCTCCTTCTGGACATTCTGTGCAAGTAACGTCCCCTTTTCCTTTCGCTCTCAGTATTTCTTGTCTCCTCCTTTGCTGTACTGTCATCTACTGTCCTTTCTGTCTACCATGTCTTTTATCTATCTTTTTCCATAACCTCTTCCCACAAAATTTCTGCACTCAACAAAGTCAGAGTGAACTCTGTGTAGTGTGAGTATCCCAACAGGATAAAACGAGTTCGCATGCTAGCAGATACTGGAACGCTAAAGAAGAAGGTGGTGCAATTGAGTGAAGGAAGTAAAACCCAACACTGCCTTTAAGATATGGGCTTAAAGTGATTTCTTGGGCTTTTTTGTTCAATAGCCTTCACCTTCTAGATGCTTGTGATATGTTCAGGAAATACTGTCTTCTTGTTTGTAATTATAGTTGCTTTGTTATTTTTTTTTATGATTTAAAGTACTTCTGTTCATATTTACACTGTTATGCCTGTGATGCCTTAATAGTGCCTTGAAGGTATTAACTGGATTAAAAGCGTCATAGCTCAAGTTTTGAGCATACAATCATTTTGTGATAAATGAAATGAGTGTTGTTTCAGATTACATTTGTGGTCAGCTTTTTGTCTGCATCTGAACATAGAGTTTGGTACATTTTAAACTTGAATTGTTCTCTGTGCCTTTCCTTGTATGCTCTGCTGTTCATGTTTTTAGCGCAGAATATAATGATAAAGCCTTATGATGTAAGTGTCTTGTTGCATATCATCTTAAACATACTTATCACAAACACTTCTGCTGTTTCTGTTGGTCTCTAATTGTCATAGATGACCACAGAAGTGGTTGTGGCATTTCAGAACTACAATTTTGAATTTCATGTCCTTCAAAAACAAAAAAACGTCTAGAAGTGAAAGCGAAAACATGTATTTATTTATTTAGAAGATATTTCCTGAGGAAGATGTCAAACAAGTGGAATCTGTAACAAGGCTGCTGCCCATTAGATGCCCTTCTCAGGCATGGGCAGGGCTAGACATGGGCAGTAAGAGTTTCCGATTTGAATACCAAAATCGTGTTGAAGAGAAGCTAAGGAAACTGCCCCAGGCCTTTTGAAAGGAGTACAATGAGAGAGAGGAAAAAAGTCATGCATTTTGTGAAAGAAGTGCCTGTAACTTCATGAGATTTTGTGGTGGTGCATCAACATGGAAAAAAGAAAGACTTGGTCTGGATTCTGTATCGTGAACTTAATGACGGAACTGAAATTTCCTGATGATTTGTTGAACAGTTTCAGCACAATAATTAAAACAATGGTCAAGGCTATAATAGAGGCACAAAGAAAGAGATGGGCTGACTGGGTTTAGGGACCTGGTAAAGTGCCTGTTACCGGTCTCTTTTAGTCACACTCATAGCAATCCTGCAAGAATTGGTATGTTGTGTGTAAATGAAAATGAGTTTTTACTTTTCATTTACTGTAAGACCTAAGATTTTTAGTTTGTTATGTCAGTTTTTTAACAGTTTCCATCTGCTTAATTTTAGACATCATTCCTGGTGTGACTATATAAGTCATAATGTGTCCCTGATTTTGGGTTCTCTGGAAAAGAAAATGGGTAGAGATGTATGTTGCTAGTCTCAGTGTGTGTGTGTGTGTGTGTGTTTGTGTGTGTGTGATTTCATTTCTCTTTGAAATGCCATTGACATGCTGACTGTGGTCTGCATGAGGAATATTGTTTTTGTGTATTTGCTTATATTTGTTGCTTTTCAACATGTAGAGAAAACATATATATTTGTCAAAAGTTAGTTTTTCTGTTTTGTATTATCAGAAACAGCATGTTCTGTATTGTTTATCTGAATCAGCATTACTTGCACATTTAATTTTGTTCATTTTGTAATTTGGCTTATTTGTTGGGAAGAAAACCCACTCTCTGACATGTGTTTTGGTGTTGAACTCTGTACACTCTGAGGGGACGGGGCAGCCTCAAGATCATGACTCTTAGATGCCCTTATGCCGTCAATGCAGTGGAATTGAACTTGGAATCCCTGGATTGATGGATGTCTCAAAGTGTCCCTTTTTTCACAAATGTCTTTTCCCACCAAGCTTATGTGCACATGTTTAGGTTGGGAAGTTTAAGCCTCATGAAATTCATGTTAAACTCCTCAAACAGATCCATCTGGAACTCCCTTTGCTATTGTTTTTAACCCCATTGTCCTTGTCTTAGCAGAAATCAAGAGCTGTTTCATGAGATCTTGGAAGCCAGATTCCCGCAAGCTGCTGGCTAGATTGACATGTTTGTTTCTACTGGTACATTTCTCATCCTGGTAGATATGAGCTTGCCCTGCCGTTCTGGTTTCATATAGCACAGTGAGTTTCAATCACAATCCTTTGTTTGGATGAACCCGATTGGAGTATTTTAACAGGTAACATGTCACTCTTTCCTGATGATCTCAGGATGATTGTTTCCATTGTGGAAGATCTGCTGTGCACTCCCAGACATCCATTCCATCCAGTTAATGCTGCTTACATGCTCATGATGTCATAGCTGGTCCCCGACCTTGATTTGTGTCCTCCAGCCACATAGAATGTCACTGCTGGAGATCCTGGTGATATAATGTTACCTGTGGCAGTGCTGACTGTATTTTTGATCTTCTTTGTGTCTTCATGGTTTTCTCCCTTAGGTCAGTGCTGTTTTGCATGAACTCGGGACATGTTCCACTGTTTGCTTACCATGACAGAGCAGAGATGCAGGGTCAGCTGATATCCCCAGTGTCGCCAGGTTTGAAGTGGAGGTGACGAGTTCATGTATGGATCTGAGGATGAAGCTGATCCTAAGAGGAACCATGTGCCATGTGTTGTTCCAGCTGGCACATACCATTCCAGCTGCGAGTTCTTTGGAGAGCATTTTCTCACATTGTCCACTGCCCCTGTTGGCTCTGTGGACTGTCTTGGCATCCTTTTTTTTCTTTTTCTTCAGCTCCACAATTACCATGTGTTTCTTCTCTTTTTTCCCATTTGTCTTTGGCCATCATTCCATTATGTTTGATCACAGTCCCTATCTGTTGGTTTGTGAGTGTCCAGGTAATTCCCTAAGAGTAGAGCAAACAGATTTCAGAAGTTTTAGTCTACTTTTACAGTATTTTATTTGTGCACGTGTGCGCACGTGCACCCACACACATGATAAATAAAAATGAACAGGAAAACAAAAAGATCAAAGAAACCCCCAGAGAAAAGGCAATCAATAATTTTGCAGTCTATCATTAGGACCTAAGTATATACAGAACATTTACATGGATCAGTATGGGGGGGGGGGGGGGGGGGGGGAGAAAAGGAAATATACAGACATAATGATGCTAAGGACAGACAGCAAAATAGAAAAGTTGGACACTAGAATGCTTTGCTACTGCAAGATCAAATAAAAACTAGAAATCAAAGAAATCGCCTCAGCAGTGTTAAAAAATTTCATACATTAAGACAGTGTTGAAAAACAAAGTCTTTCATCCACGTATTACAACATCTTTTGTTTCCCACTGTCTTAACATTTACATTCATAACTCTGACAAAGTCCAGGTGGCACAACAAAAAACAAAACACTGGTTTGTATACCAACCATTTGGCATTGAAACCACCACAGAAAGAAAAATGTGAATAATCACAATTATTTCATTATTTAAAGAGAGCCGACATTCCTAAGTGTTGTTATCGATTCTATGATGTTGTTCATCTGCTGTTCTTTGATGTTGTGTGTGTGTGTTTAAAAAGAACAGTGTATTTATCTTAGGGTGGTTGCTTCAGAAATGAAGTCCTGTTTGCAGGGGAGATTATTACAGTTGTGCATTGCCTCCCATTTGACATTTTTGCTCGGCAGTGTGGCCAGTGGGGTATTCAGAGTCATCTTTCTTTTTCAGTGAATGAACAGAAAAAAACAGCATCACAGTGCAAACATGCACACACAGGTACGGTCAGCTCAGCTTGATGCTTGAGGCTACAACAAGGCTCCGCACAAGAGTGGACACGTGCACATGCACTCACACACGCACATAAACACACACACACGCACACACACACATGCTGGAAATCCAGATGAGCAAAGCAGCACACACTGAATAGTGTGATGATATCTGTTTTATGTATGATGGTACAGAGAGGTATGCATTTGCTTTGATTTTTCCTTTTGGTGCTGCTTTGACAAATGCAGTCCTGTTGTGTCTGTGAAATGTTCTTGTTCATGTTTTAAAAAAAAATGTTTTAAGAAATGCTGATCACTATGAATTCATTAAAATTTTACGATTCCTTTCGATTCAAGATTGTGTATGTGCAGGGCACTGTGTGTGTGTGTGTGAGAGAGAGAGAGAGAGAGAGAATGTGTGTATGTGCGCGCGCACATGTGCACATAATCCATGTTAGTGGGCAGTGAAGGAACACAAACATAGGACGCTTAAAGGTGAAGATATAAACTGGAGGCAATTCTGGAATTCCATTCTTCATGAAAACTGGTCCCATTGGTCCCAGAAAAAAAAAAAACGAAAAAGAAAATCTACACAACTGACATGCACATTTGAAGGCATATCTAAACATCTCGCGTTTTTCAGAGTCTTGTTCATGAACGTGGATATTTTTTTTTGCCTTTTTTTTTCCTGTCCCATCTTATGTGCCATCTCAGTAGCATTGCACCAATGTCGCTCATTCCCCACCCCTCGCCCCCCTCGCCCTTCCCCACCACCCTGACAGACTGCTCACAGAGACACATCCATTAAGTGGATGAGACTCGACTATGTTGTCCCTGTCTTCTCATTTGAGCCTGTAGCAAACTCAATGCAGAGTAGTAGCCGGTCGGAGCAGAAAATCTCACATGGCTCTGATGGGAATCAAACCTATGACCCACCAGCCGGGAGTTAGTGATGCTAAACATTTTGCAACGGCGGCTGATATGAACTTGGGTAATGGTCCAAAATGATGGGGGGGGGGGGGGGGGGGGGGGGTGATCGACGAAACTTTTAGCAGAAGAACCAGTCAGTGATATAGGAGAGCTTGACACTTAAAATGGATTGGACACACCAAACGAAACTGAAGGTTGCTTTTTCTCCCCAACCCGTTCAGCACGTTGAGCACCTATCCACACAACCACTATCAGGTCTGCAGAAACGTTTATGCCGTCTCGTCATTGACTGGATGGCTCCCATACTGCTAATGCCGCCCCCCCCCCCCCCCCCCCACACACACACACACACACACACGTACGCACAAGCCACACCCAGGTGGTCCCATTGCTGACTCCACACTAAATCCAGAGAGCAGTCGATAATACCGGGTCTCATGAGGCAACCCCCCAACGGAGGCAACGCTGCCAGTCACTTGGGCGATGTTCAGTAATGCCCAACGATATGTCACAGACCGACTACTACCGGCAGTGATAATATTTATAAGTCGCGAGCCATCACGAACGTATGTTCCTTCCGGACGGCGCCAGAGGCCCGATCTACACATTGCTGACCTGAAAACAGAGTACCCACAATCCTTGCAAACCCTTTGAGTTTTTGAGTTGCCTTTTTCTAGACCCTGAAACACCCCTGACCATTAAAGAAATGATTTTACTCTCTGTGCGCGGGCAGGCGCGTTGGCCTACACTACATCACTTACAAGTTTAAGATTTTCGTTTATTTATCCCGACAGTCAGCTCTCTCTCTCTCTCATGTTTGTATTTCTTTCTTCTTGTATTGATATAGATGGATAAGAGGGACTCCCGGCTGGGAGGTCGTGGGTTCGAATCCCATCAGAAGTCATGTGGGTTTTTCTGCCCCGACCGGCTCCTACCCAGAGTTGAGTTTGCTGCGGACTCAGTTGGGAAGACTGGGACCACACAGTCGAGTTTCATCCACTTAATGGATGCGTTTCTGAGAGTGTTGCTCAAATTTCCTGACCAACACTGCAGGTGTCTGTATCTCTCGGGCCTGGTTGACGCCGGGATATATTATGAGAGGAAGCGTAGAGTACAGCCCTGTCATGTAGTCTCAGACCGAAATGAAATCCGTAGCATCATCATAATCATCCTCATTCTCATCGATCAGCATAAAAAAAAAAAAAAGTCTCAAATTCTGTGGCCCTTCATGCCCTGCTCTCATGGTGACCTCGGTTTCGATGTCTTCTCCACGTCTGTGGCCTTGGTTTGGTTCCGTCGGGGTCACCGGTATCGGCGAGTCCATGGGGGCTGTCGTTGGACGGACGTGGTGGTGCCCTCCGGAGGGAGAGCTCACTCACGCCGGCTCCGCGACTAAGCAATTATTGTCGTCAGTAGGGGGCTTAGTAGGTGTGTCCTGCGTATGTTAGATCAGAACAGGCGCCACTGAACACCACTGAAGTGACTCGGCAGCAGTGCAGTGTCTCCTCCGGTGGGTTGCCTCTTGACGATTGGACATTGACTGCTGCCTGTGGATTGCCGGTGCTGGTGCTGCGGCGGAGGGCCGACCGGGCCATGTGGCTGTGGACAGGGTGTCGGAATGAGCGGCGTGGGGGTGCACTGCCTCCGAGGTGGCGCAGAGGTTGGGACAGCAGAAAAGAAAAAAAAAAAACAAACCCACACACACACACATATACACACATAGGCACACACACACTGCGCAATCCAGTTGTACAATTTTCAAATGCATTTTAAGGAAATTTGTAATTCAGGTAAAAAAAATCAAAATTTATGTGTGCTATTTAGACATCAAAATCCTTTGTTTGAGCGAAGTTAGAATATTCAATGATGAAAACATCCCCACACTCCCTCCGTAGTCTTAACATTCCAAATATATGAAACCTACTTGCGAAACACTGGTTTTCATTTAATAAGTCAACTATTTAGAGGAGGCAGATAGCTAAAAGAAATGAAAAGTATTTTCGACGACGAAACTCCTGGGGTCTAAACTGGGTTAATAGAGAACCAGCAAGCAAAACAAACCCCACGGAACAGCTGCCATCCCTCATCCTAACCCGTTATTTGACCAGCTGGTAAACCCACTTTATAGGTCAGGCCAGTTGATACCACACACACACACACAGAAAGCATCCGTGTCGAAACGGGTGTTGTTCGTCCGTCGAATCGACGAGAACCACTTCAGTCATCATGGGGCTGGGGGTAGGTGATGATTTGTGCATATGCAGGTGGCTGATCAAGCCGATGCATGCACAGAATGCGCGGTGTCAGCTTGGACAGGCAATGTGGGAGACCTGCCCTTGATTGCTGGCGCGTGCTTTCTTTGCCTCTCTTTTGTTGCGCTGCAGCTGTCCTCATTTAAATTGTAAACAAGTGGGGTAGTCTTTGCTCCCATAAGGAAACCTAACACAGAGTAAGTTTTATTCAAGACTGGCACAGCCTTTTAAACTTGAATAAAGTCAGACAAATACAAAGACCAACAATAGTGGGGGAAAAAAACAAGCGCAGGCCAACAACTAAATTGTCTTCATAGTAATGACTTGGCAGAACCTTGAACTTAAGGAGGGTGGGGGCGGCAAAAGGTTGAAGATGTAAAAACTGGGAACATGAAATTATGAAAACTCTTCGCTGGCTGCGTAAGGGAACCATCGCAATCCTTTTTTAAAGGCAAATACATTTGTATTGCTGCTAAGGCAAGTACATTTGTATTGCTGCTCCAAGGACTTAAAACTCTTCGCTAGCTGCGTAAGGGAACCATCGCAATCCTTTTTAAAGGCAAATACATTTGTATTGCTGCTAAGGCAAGTACATTTGTATTGCTGCTCCGAGGACTTTCGTCCGCTGGGTCGAAACTCATCAGGGAGACACGGCTGGTTGTATCTACGCTCCCGGCATCAAATAGAGACACACCACAGTCCATAATACCGTGGTGCTCTCACCACCAAGGGTGCAAAAAAGAATCAAATAGCACCCCCAAAGCAGCCAGCGAAGAGTAGTAAAGGTAACCAAACGAAAGTGTGTGGGGTGGAAAAAGTTGCTGAAAAACTACAGATATTATGCAAATAGTATAAAATGTAGGGGGCAATCTTTGAGCCTGCGCTTGAGGATCCACCCAAGGATGCAAGGGAGATCAAAAGACTCGGAGCAGGCAATACAATATATCTGCCTTTAAAAGGGATTGCGATGGTTCCCTTATGCAGCCAGTGAAGAGTTTTCATATTTTCTTAATTTCATGTTCCCAGTTTTTTACATCTTCAACCTCCTGCCGCCCCCCCCCCCCCCCCCCCCCCCCCCCTCAGCCCTCCTTAAGTTCAAAGTTCTGCCAAGTCATTACTATGAAGACAATTTAGTTGTTGGCCTGCGCTTTTTTTTCCCCCACTTTTAGATTGTTCGTCTTTGTATTTGTCTGACTTTATTCAAGTTTAAAAGGCTGCATGTCTCAAAAGTCAAAATTATTTAGAGATTTGAAAATGGCCTATCTGTGAAAAGAAATTCTGGAAATCGATCGGATCTGCATCTCATGTATCAAACCGTTCATTAACATCACTTTCATCACTTAATAAGACGAAGGAGATAATTGATTTTCGAAGAAACACAGCTCCTGTCCCTCACTTGTGTATATCTGTACATCCACCAAAGTGGAACGTGGAAGTGAATATAAGTATCTGGGTACTACTTTAGACGATAAACTGATTTTTAATGCAAATACTCAATTCATCCAAAAAAAAATGCCAATCTAGAACATGCTGTCTTCAGAAACTTTGGTCTCTCGCGCTGTTGAAAAGGACATCTTAATTATGTTTTATCGTTGTTTAATGGAATCGGTGTTGTCCTTTGGCTTTTTATGCTGGTTTGAAAATCTTAGCGTGAAAAATACATGCAGAAAGGTTACTGGCAAAAAACGAGAACAGCTAGATAAATTGTATGAATGTCGTGTCACACAAAAAGTTGTGAACGTTGCTGCCAACAGCTCTCATGTTCTTTCAAAAAAAACCTACAATGCTCTACCCTCTGGACTAAGATTCCAATTTTAAAAACAAACGGAACTAAAAAAAAGTTTCGTTCCCAGTTCCATCAAAGTCCTGAATCAAAACTGAACTTTCAGTATGATCCGGTTCAGAAAGCTTGTTTGGATATATGTGTGGGTCTATGTTATTCTCTGTATGTGAGTGGGTGGGTGGGTGGATGGCTGGTGTGACTCGTGATTTGTGAAATATAGATCCATAGACATGTTTTTATTGCTCATCTTAATTTCTCTTTGGAGATAATACATGTTCTCGACTTGACTTGACTAGTTTCAACAAAATCGTCATCTTCGGCACTCTCATCACTGACTTCTTTCTTTGGGCCCTGTAGAAAAAAGGTCTACGGCTTAGGCACAGCTGATATTCTTGTCACACCATTATGTTTCAAAGAGGGGACACTACTCAGTGCTCGACAGGGGTATGTGCTAGTTGCTTTTCTCCTCAAATTACAAATGAAATACAACTGTCACTGGTTTGCTATTTGTATTACATGATGGAGGAAGATCTGATTGTGTACTCTGAAAAACCGTTGATCACAGATATTTTGAGTGACCATTGTTGTCTGTCTTGTAATCATGTCCTGACTGACTGATCGCCTGTCGTTTGCATCATCACAACGGCGACAGTCAGACGCAGTGAGAATCCTCGCAGCACTTGGCAAACAAGTGCATGTTTTAAGTGGTCGAAAAAGGGCTCAGCCAATAAAACGGTTGATTTTTATCTGTTCTTTTGATGATCAGCTAACTGGCCAACTATCTGAGATGGTTCTCCTTTCCTTTTCCGTGTCAGTGTCCAGATCCGTTTCATCTCTTTTTCCGTTTGGGTAATTTTTCAAGTGGGACTGAGGTATAAGCTCAATGACAACCTGTCCAACATATTTAGAACCTGTAACAGCGGACCTCCTTGCTGTCCTTGGACATCCAGCTAAAACTGGATCTTAACAGAAAATAATCTCAGGGAGGATGGTCCTACAGCATACACGTATTTATATCCAAACGTCTAAAGATACCCACACAATGAAGTAAATGTCAAGAGGCATGTTTATTAGACACAATATAGATGAGTAATAAAAACCCTCATGTAAAATTTGCATTGTAACAACAATACAAGAGACCCTTTTTTCTGGCCTCACAAAACCACTCTTAAACATTTCATCAAGGTCTATGAACTAAAGTAGGGCATCATGGAATCTAGTACATCTCCCCTTTCGGATTTCTCCAAGACTCTAGTCCTCTTTCCTATCTGGCTTAAATCGATTATCTTATGATGTTTTGGTCACGTCTGTCCTACCTCGAGTTATTAAATGATCGAAATTGCACTTTCACCTTTCGCACTGGTTCTAGTACTTTGATTCCCTCTTCTCAGTTCAACACATTTATTTTTTTTTACGATGATGATAATGAATTTTGCACAAATATCTTGATGGAAGGCGCCGAAGTGTCGCAGGGAAATTAACTTCGAGCAGTGTCACCTGTGTAGTTCATGTTTAGGTCTTCAGCCACATCACAGATCAATCTTCAGCTAATCGTGGCGATGCTAGTGGTGATCCATTTTTGGTCCTTCACGGTATTCTGTGCAAAAATCATTTTAGATGAAAATAATTTTTAGACTGGTCGGTCGTAAGTTGTGGCACAGAGGGAGAAAGGATACTCATATGGTGAAGCAGGTCATTCATTTTCATGTCATTTCAGAGAAACAACCTGTCATCAGGAAGGTCGGAACAGGGAATTCCACCACACTAACGTAGGCATCAGTTCCACCCGTCAGAGCTCTCACTGAGGACAAGCAAAAACTGCTGAAATCCTAGAACGATGAGGGGGAGGATGCGGGAGGGCGGGAGGGGGTCCGGGGGGGGGGGGGGGAGGGTAGTTGTCCAGCGCTGAAATTCTACAGGGTTCTGGCTGGGAGACACATAACACTGCTCATCATCCTGTCTTCTCTTCGTGAAAACCGCCTTTTCCAGATGTTAACGGCCCTTCTGTTATATGAATACACGTCGTTCAGAACCATCCTCAGAAAAGCCCGTTCAGTCTGCCTGCCCTGTTGTCTGTTGCCGAGCGAAGAGAAGCTGCCGCTCGACGGTCGGTATCTCTGAATGATTCTCCTCCACACAAGGAATGTGGACTAGGCATTTCCGTTTGAACTGCACACGCCCCTTGGCGTGTGGCTGGTGATCGCTGTGCTTTGTCTGCAGGCTGTCTGGGAGGTGAGCGCATTGCTCTCCTTGGAGACATCTGCGTTTTGGATGACTTCAGGGGCATATTTAGGGTGATCAGTACCTGGGCTGCAACGTGGTGTTACCGACAGGTGAGCACACCTCATCTGATATCGGCCTCTCTGAAAGGGAACAAATAGCCAAAATATTGGTAGCAGTCTGGACGCACTTTTTTAGCCCAATTTTGACCTGAACTATACCTGTATTACATATAAAGTGTGTGACTTTGTGTGTGTGCATGCATGTGTGCGCGCGCGTGCATGCGTGCATTGTGTGTATATGTATGTATATACATACGTGTGCACAAATGTGCGTGCATACGTGAATGCAAGTCCGTGCTGGAGCGTGCGCGTGCGTGCGTGCGTGCGTGCATGCGCGCGCGCGCGCGTGCGCCTGTGTGTGTGTGTGTGTGTGTGTGTGTGTGTGTGTGTGTGTGTGTGTGTGTGTGTGAGTGAGCACGCGTATGCGCGCGCCTGCATGCGCGCTCAAAAGTGTTTTAGGGTTTGTATTAGTCAGATTTTCTTCAAATTCATTGCTGTCATATCACCTCTATACAGCTCGTTCTAGCTACCCTAATACAACCACATACAGACTTGTTCTGCTGCAGTTCCAGCACAGCAATCTACCCTTTAACACAACCCACATACAGACTTGTTCTGTTGCAGTTCCAGTACATCAATCTGCCCTAAACACAACCACATACAGACTTGTTCTGTTGCAGTTCCAGTAAGCAATCTGCCCTAAACACAACCACATACAGACTTGTTCTGTTTGCAGTTCCAGTACATCAATCTGCCCTAAACACAACCACATACAGACTTGTTCTGTTGTAGTTTCCAGTATAGCAATCTGGTCTAAACACAACCACATACACACTTGTTCTGTTGCAGTTCCAGTACAGCAATCTGCCCTAAACACAACCACATACAGACTTTGGTCTGTTGCAGTTCCAGTACAACAATCTGCCCCAAACACAACCACATAAAGACTTGTTCTGTTGTGTTTTCCAGTACAGCAATCTGCCCTAAACACAACCACATACAGACTTGAATACATGACATCCTTCGTTAATCTGAACAGAAATTCTGGCTCACACACAAACACACACTTTTTCCCATGGAAATATAAAAGACCCTTTTTGAAGACCCCCTCTTGCTCCTTTGCCCCCTGCCCTCAAACACATACACACACTCACACATACACACTCTTACCCCACCTAATCCCTCACACATACACACTCTTACCCCACCTAATCCTTCACCTAAAACAAATAAACAAACAACATCAACATTAACAAAACACTGCACAGAGACTGACCTGCAGCTGAGTGTTGCATTTTTTCAGCCCTGCTATTTCTTTTTCATTTCGTTGTTTCAATCTCACCAGTTCATCAATCACCCCATGTGACCTTACATGCCCTGTGGGTTCGTCCGTCCCGGACCTGTCCCTGTGGTGCAGTGGAGTATGTAACACGGTAATCGTGTGCTGCAGGAAAGCTTCTGGAGCTAGATGACGATGTGCTGTCACTGGAGATAATGTCTGTTTCTGGCTCCATCATCATGGCCATTCTGCAGTCGTCCTGGAAAAATAGTGTGCATTCTATGAGGCAGCAGATAATGATGTCATGGGAAATTGGACCAAATACTATTTGTTACAGAATAAAGAGAAAAAACAAGGCAGAGATACTAAGGAAAAAAAAAGAAACCCCAAAGTAGAATATGCATCGAGCAGACAACAACCAGAAAAATCTTTACACATACATAAATTGACTTGTACACACTCTCAAGCGCCCCCTTTCCAAGCATAAGACTCCTCCTCTACCACGCTCTCACTTTCTTGGTGCCTCTATCTCTATTTCTCGTTTGCATTTCCCCTCTGACCCCTCTGCCTCTCTTCTTCCTTCTCCCCAACACACACACACACACACACCACACACACACACACACACACACACACACCACACAAACGCACACATGCATGCATGCGCGCACACACGCACGCACACACTTTTTTAAACACGCATTCGTCCCTTGTACGTATATTTTTCTACAAGTCACTATCTATACGCAGCCTATTTAGTCTTTGTCTTTATATTTGATGTCATCAGTTCCGAAGACGGTCTACGACCGAAACGATTTCTGTTCTGTTTCTTTTTTTCTGTTGTAAATCTTCAGAACATCCTCAAAGATCGTTTCCTTTCTGTGAAAAGAAAGATCAGCAGTCAAAATCTGTTGCATTAGATTACAATTTTCACTATCGAGTATTTAAGAATCTACTGGGCTTTGGGGTTTTTAAGATGTCAGGTGTTAGGGCTTTGGGGTTTTAAGAACGTTAAATAGACGGCAACAGAACAATGACTGTATTTATACAAAACACGTACAAGCACAAGACAGTCCAAATGAAATCAAGCACTTTTTCAAAATCATTTTAGGTGAGTCAAAGTGACAAAACCATGTCACCATGACACATTTAGGATCATCTTCATTTTTTGGTCATTAAATTTCAACGATTGGCTTATTCAGTATACTACTTCATTCTTGATCTCATCACGTATTACTGTAGAGAATTTTGTGACCGTACGTTGGTCTCCTACAGCATCTACCTGTGATATAATAATATATCTATCTATCTATATCGTATTCTATATCAGAGGAAATAACACTCAGCGCAATCCTTGCGTCAATATGACAATATTGAAGCGCATTGCAAACAATTCATACGCCAATATGGCAATCAACCGACCAATGTTTGAAAAGAAAAGAAAAAGGGAGAGAGAGGCTGATGAAAAAAGGGGTGGAGAAAAGCGCTGAAGAATAGAGAGATTATCTAACTCTGGAATGACAGCAGATGTGGGAACTCTCTCTAATTCCGTCATGCGAACAAACAGAACCATCCGCCACGCCTGTCCTGATTTGACCTGAAAACGCGGCAGTTAGAACCATACCCATTTGTGTCGGTCCATCCATGGGATCTAACAGACTCCATACCCTCCATGACTCTGTGTGTATTCACCAACACGGGGAGGACATCACTCTAAAAGCTTCACAAGGCCGTTACTGAAAAGTCCAAATAGGAAAATGTGAAGAGTTATGAAGAAATAAGCTTAAAAAAAAGATATAAATCAGTATACAAGATCATTTTTAATCTTGTTCTTAAGGACAGAAAAAAGAAATAAAGGGATACCAAAATTTGCCAGTGAGGGCTATGTAAGTTGATGTACTGACCGTGTGATATATTGATCCTGTTGATCTTTGTGTCTCTTCTCTGCTAGAGGATCTATAGACAAATGTGTCAACAGTCCGAGTGGTTAGCTATGTAATTTGATGTACTGATCGTGTGATATATTGATCCTCTTGACGCTTGCGCTCTATCTGCCAGAGGACCCCATATACACTTCACTACACTAAGATCTGGGATCTATGAGCAATCCGGCACGCCGGTAATTTGGTCACTGCGTATGTTTTTTTGTGGCTTACATAGGTCACTTACACTATTCATTTTCTGATGCATTTCATGACTGATAAGATGGAAACATACGTACGCAAAATAATTTCTTCGTCATGCGTATTTTCCTGTGATGTCTTTAAAGACGCAGCTTTTTTCAAGCACATATTCCAAATCCTTCACGTATGGCTAAACCTAAATAAATGCAGTCCGGTCTATCACCATAGAATATCCGATCTTAGATGATCAATCTGACCCTGATCTGCAAAGTGATGATGGGTTTTAAGCAGAATGGTGGAGGCGAAGCTTAGTCATAGACTGATGCGCAAGTACTGAAACGATTTCTCTCAGAAAACACATTTTTGGTAGCTCAATAAAGAAGTTCCTCTCTGCAACGAACAGAAAATGCGTGCATACATTATGACCACCCCCCACCCCCATCCTACCCTCTTTTCCCCTATCCGCTTCTCTCCTTTAAAAAAAAAAAAAAAAAAAAAAAAAAAAAAAAAAATCTGTTGACATCAGGTTGTATGCCATAGCGGAGTGCGTACAAAAGCTGACTGTATTTCCCCGATTCAAAATCCAGCGGCATACCTATATTCTAAAACACGACGTCGTTGAAGACGTTCACGCAGAGCGTCTAGCTCCTCGTTTTGAGCGATCATGGTTTTGCAGCAGCGCTTTAATCTTCCAAGCATTCTCAAGTGCCGGTCTGCTCATTGCAGTCCCTCGGTAGTCGATTCCGTCCACTTTCAACCATTCACGTCGCTGCTCCTAGTATCACCAGGATGAGTTGAGTACGTCCCTTGCTGCTTGCTTTCTCCAAATATCTGAAAACAGGTTCGGGAAGTGACATGAGAATGAAGGGTATTAGCATACATATCGCGTGCGTGTGTTTGCGACTATGGCATGTGTGTGTGTGTGTGTGTGTGTGTGTGTGGTGTGTGTGTGTGTGCGCGCGCGTGTGTGTGCACATGCGTGTGTGTGTGTATGTGTGTGTGCACATGTGTGTGTGTGTGTGTGTGTGTGTGTGTGTGTGTGTGTGTGTGTGTGTGTGTGTGTGTGAGTCAGTTTTTGTTTAGTGTGTTTGTGTGTGTGTGTGTGTGTGTGTGTGTGTGTGTGTGTGTGTGTGTGTGAGTCAGTTTTTGTTAGTGTGTTTGTGTACATTTGTGCACGCGCGCGTGCTCCTGTGTGTGTGAATACGCGCGTGCGCGCGCGCGTGCGTGCGTGCGTGCGTGCGTGCGTGCGTGCGTGTGTGTGTGTGTGTTGTGTGTGTGTGTGTGTGTGTGTGTGCGTGCGTGTGCGCTTTGTATGCAGATATGCATGTGAGTGTGTGTGTGTGTGTGCGTGTGTGTGTGGTGTGTGTGCGTGTGTGCGCGCGCGCGCGCGCCCTTGCGTGCATGTTCTTCGGAAAGAAATGGCGTTGAAAAGGGTAAGAGAGAGAATGGCTTTGACACAGTTTCAGACACAGCATGGAACATCCCCAGAAGGATATCTAAATTGCATAGATTGACACGACTCTTCAGGTCCCGACCCCTTCCCTCCTATGGATGTCACGTTGCCCTCTGGAACTACTCCACTCCACTCTCTTCGTCCTTTGGATGTGACAACCCCCCTTTTCATGTACAAAAATCTTCTTTCTCTGAATGTGACCCTCTCCCCCCCCCCCTTTCATGCACACCATCACCTTCTCCCTATGGAAACTATATTTTTCTTTCATGTACACAACCCTCTTCATGTACACTCAGGAAGCGACATTTCCCCTCCATGTACACCCTACCCCTCCTCCTCCAGATACGGCACTCCCCTCTTTATGTACACGACCCGCCGTTTTTAATCCTCTAGATTTGACATTTCCCTTTTTATGTGTACCACACCCTTTCTCCTCTGGTAAGAGTAAAGTCGAGGTCAGTTTGATGAAATTAACGTGTTTCAGAAACAGTGCCGCCCGTCCGATCTCCCGCTCCTTAGATCTGATCACATTATCACACAATTCTGTCATCCTTACACTGGCTTCCAGTTCAATCTCGCATTGACTTTGAAGTTCTCCTCCTGGTTTTCAAATCACTGAATAATCTGGCTCCCTCCTACCTCTCTGACCTCCTCCATCTCTATGTTCCGTCTCGCAACCTACGCTCATCCACCGAATTCTCGTCTGCTTCGGCTTCCCCTCCGCTCGCCTGAAAACTTCAGGCCAACGATCTTTCTCTTACCAGGCACCTGCTCTATGGAATAGTCTCCCTTCTTCCCTGCGTAACACGGACTCCTTAGAGACTTTTAAAAACCTCCCTAAAGACACATCTTTTCCCTTGGACTGATTAATGATACTCCACTTACCACTGTGCATGTGTTTGGTGTGTGTGTGTGTGTGTGAATTAGAATTATAATCTTATCATGTTTTTTTCTGTAATATGCGCTTTGGGCTCTCACGAGGTAAAGCGCCCTATAAATATCCTTTTACATTACATTACATTACTGGCTGAAGCCAGAGTATCCGCACGACGCGCACAGACCAAAGTCTGTATGTTTAGTGGAGGTCTGATCGTTCGCAGTGGTCTTGAGCCTGGTTCCGGATGAGGGCTGTTGGTCTCTTGCTCCTCTCTCGACTCTGTTTTCGTGAAACTGAAATTCGCTTTGCATCGTTGATCGGCCGACTTTGGGGGTCGGATTTTTAAGCATCCCCCGCCCCTCCATAAGGCCTGTCTTCAGGGTCTCCAAGCGGGCCTTCTTGCTCGTGTGGCCATGGTTCTGTGCCGCATGAAGCTTGCAAGTCACTGTAGCACTGCACAAGTCTCTGAAAAGACTGGCAGAAAAATCGCTGACTACGGCCGAAAGGGTGATTTCCCGTCCCCAACCCGGAGGGGTGCCCAGCATGGTTCCCACCGCTAAGCATGTTTTCTCAGGCTACAGATGACCGTTGAACAGTCAGCGCTCCACTACCGGCCGCGCCCCACACATCTCTAGAGCCGTTCATCGGCAGCACAGGGCTAGACTTGCCGTCACCCACCACTGCTGGAAGGTTTACTACTGGCGCCGCCTGACGCTGATCTCTCACATCTGTGCCCCTTGAGAGTGACTTCTGCCGCCTCCTCTTCGCGCGTTCTCTGCTGTGCCACTTTTCGGAAAACTGTGGCTCTGTGCGGCGGCCTCCCCCCCCCCCCCCCCCCCCCCCCCCCCATTCATGTATACCACATTCCCCTTTCTACTCTGGATGTGATATTCCCCTCTTCATGCATGCCTCCATCCATTTCCCTCCTCTTGATCTGTCCTACTATTGTCTTCTACACCAGCCTCTTCCTCCTCGGATGCCAACCACCAACCCCCCCCCCCCCTCTCCCCAGTTCATTTATAACACTCCCTTCCTACTCCATGGACATTGCCCCTTTATGTATACCACCGTCTTCCTCTCATCGATGTCACATTACCTGTATGTAAACCACAAGCTTTCTCTGGATGTGACGCAACTCATCATCTACACACTCTCTTCCTCCTTTGGGTGTAACATCCAGCCTTTATTTATAATTCCTTCCCGTTTTTTCTTCTTTCTTTTCAATTACACATTTTATAATACTATGAACATTTGGGTTAATTAATAAAATCTCTTCCGTTTTTTTGAGTATTAATTATGTGTTTATATTAGAATACTCAAGCAGTGATGACTCAGTGATGATGATTCATAATCATTTGTTCTCTTTTTAGCAGAAAAAACATTTTGATAACCATATTTTCTGTTCGGACTTTTAACCTTTCTGTTTGGAATTTA
>JADBJO010009872.1:0-15000 GCA_016801955.1 Conus betulinus
TGGGGTAGTACTTCAATAATCATATTATTCTGTGAAACCCAAGTAAATTCACAGGGTCAAAAAGAAATAAAGCTTACTATAACGCCTTGCATTCCTGACAATATAAGGCAATTAAAGCATGGAATAACATATAAGAACGAGTATCGCAAATACAGGACGAGACAAAACGACACAAGACGAGACCAGAAGGAGCAAGCGCAATGAACGGATGTGCTGAGGAGTGTCACTACCCACCCCCCGTAATTCCAGACTGGCCGCGTGTCAGCCTCGTTGCACGTCTCGACCTGCCAGCTGGTTTCCTTAATAATATTTCTTCTGACCAATGGGAACTCACTCGTAAACAGTTGGTAGATTGTGGCTTAAAATTGACCGCACTGTTACGAATGATATCGAGTGAAGATTAATATTGCAACCTATACGTTTAGATGAACTAGCTTGCTTCCGCACATGCAAGAAATTCATTTGTTAATTATTACATGGATTCTCAACATGGCTATTATACCAATAAAGGACAGCTAATCCTCTTCTCCAATGGGACTACAGGTAATAAAGAAAACATTTCTGAAACGACCTCCTCCTACTTCCTGTAAGGAAAACAACACTTTTCTAAGTACTATATCAATACCTTTGCACAAGTAAAAAAAAAACTCCTCAGAAAGAAATGACCAAGTAACAACTAGTTTCCAAAATCAAAGAAAACAAGACCTCTTAGCTGCTACCATGAAAAATGAATCGGAATTTCGACTCGTACCGGCTTTCCCTATCTACATATAAATAGAAGCTCTTTCAGTGCTTCCAATATGATGGGGGATGGGGGAAAAAAAAGAAAAAGAATGGTAGACCATCGCCTCATGTCGGTGAAGACGGGAAACCTGGAACTCTACAGACAGGCCTTCAGGAAGAAAATAAATGCAGGGAACGTCTCCCCACGTCTGTTAAGATGGGACAACCTGGACCTACGTAGAATGGTACTCAGGGAAAAATAAATGCAGGAACAACGCCCCACGTCTGTTAAGACGGGACAACCTGACCTATGTAGAATGGTACTCAAGAAGAAAATAAAAGACAGGATCATCGCCCCACGCTGGTGAAGATGGGACAAGCTTGACCTCCATACACTGGACCCCATCGAAGCGGCCTAAGAGCAGAAAATGCTCGCTCACAGTTCCCAGTAGGGGAGGCTGTGCTCTCCGCTCAATGAACGACTCAAGAGTGAACGGCAAATTAGCTACACACACCCTCTGTTAGCACTAGAACGGTAAACAGTTGTGGCGAACGCTTGGAGATACGTGTTTCATCAGTTTTCCTCGTGCCGCGACGAGTGATACAGAGCACTGACGAGAGGTTGGGGTATGGAAGGGGAAGGAAGGGGTCACACGGACAGCTCACTTCACCTCAGCCCGGTTTAATCCATTCCGAGAGGGGGATATATATATATATATGTATATAAACGAGCGCGCACGGACGCGAGCGCGCGCGCATACACACACACACACACACACACACACACACACACACGCACACACACAATCATTAGCAAAGTTGTCTCGAACCTTAGCAGCTAAGGTGTAGCGTGTAGTCCGCACGCAGTGACACCTCCTTGATGAAACTGAAACAGAAGCTCTGCCGTGTACAACAACAACAAGTCGCGAGAGTCCCCCAGCCTCCTCATTCCCCACTCTTATGAAGAACTTGGAGAAAAAACAGAGTTGACCCCCCTCCCCCCCCCCCCCCCCCCCCAGCCGCACTTTTCTCTGTCACTTTTACACAACTGTGGGAAAGGATAGTGCACCTGCTGCATCTCACCCTTCACTATTACAAAAAGTTTGGGACAGGAGACTCCACTGTCACACTGCCCTCGTCTTTTCAGAACGCCCTCTGGTCATGTAACTGATCCGACTCTGTGTGTGTGTGTGTGCGTGTGTGGTGTGCGTGTGTGTGTGTGTGTGTGTGTGTGTGTGTGTGTGTGTGTGTGTCCGTTTGTCTATGTACAGTGCTAGGCACATTTTCATTTCTATTCCAACGTGTAACATGAGACGAGTGTGTTCATGCCTATCCTTGCGTGCGTGCGTGCTTGCGCGCGCGCGCGAGTTTGTGTGTGTGTGTGTGTGTGTGTGTGTGTGTGTGTGTGTGTGTGTGTGTGTGTTTGTGTGTGTATTTGCGTGTGTGTGTGTGTGTGTGTGTGTGTGTGTGTGTGTGTGTGTGCGCGCGTGTGTGCGTGCGTGGTGTGTGTGTGCGCGCGTGCGTGCGTGAGTGTGTAAGTGTGCATGTACACGCACATTTGTAGACATGTACTATGCGACGCTACGAGTTTTTTTTTTTTTTTCATTGACTCTACGGCACAATACATTGTCCTTAACTCATTATTAATCGATCGTCTCAGTTTATTTACCACGCCATTGGACGTCAGATTCTGTATTTAGCTCTTCGCCTCCTGCGAGCCGATCAGAAGATCACAGACCCATCTCTAGTCAAACAACATCAGCTATCTTTAAATGAATGTGCCACACATTAGTCAGGCCCGATTCATACGAGGTTTCTCTTGGGGTAAGTCTACGAAAGGCCAGAAAATGGATCTGACGGACGTTTAACCTTCAACTGTCATGAATTGCTGATATTAATCTGTTTACGGTGAGTAATCGAACCGGCGTGAACAGATTAGGATTGATACTTGTCGAAAAATTATAGTGCAGTATTACTGAGAGAGAGAGAGAGAGAGAGAGAGAGAGAGAGAGAGAGAGCTTTGCTCCATTCCTTTTCTGTAACTGAAAGCCAACTGGAGCCTGGTTTTATTGTCAGTATCAAAAATAATTAAAAAATTGTACAGATCTCTGTGTGTGTGTGTGTGTGTGTGTGTGTGTGTGTGTGTGTGTGTGCGTGTGTGTGTGTATGTGTGTGTGTGTGTGTGTGTGTGTTTACACATAAACCTGTTTATTTACCGATCATTCACATGCACACGCACACACACACACACACACACACACACACACACACACACACACACACACAAAGAAAGGAAAAAAAAAACAGACAAAACCCACTGACACGGTTGAAAATATCTCTTGTGTCGCAACTAAGCAGATAACGTCATTCCTCTGACATAATACCTGTTTGTTAGCCCGCCATTACCCTCCTGTCAGGTTCCAGTGATAACGCACACTTGCATGATCATCTCGGTCGATTTCCAGCCAACACAGAAAGCCTGTTCTGTTCAAAGAAAACTACTCACTCAGCAGCTCTGCTTTCGCTTTCGGTTACGAAAACACGAACTGAAACTAGCGCAATATGGAGGCCTGTTTTTCTTCCGGGGTTCGTAGATTAAGTCGTCGTGAAAATACTGTTTTTTGTTGTGTGTTGGTTGTATAGTGAACGGTGACAATACAGAAAGTTTTTGAGGATATAACCGGAACACTCACGAGTGCCAAACAACCAGAGGCTAGGGTCTGGGGAGTTAAAAGTGCACATTCTCCCAATTCCCAAAGGTGAGCATATGGTTTTGATAGTAAGGAGCTGGCTACGAAAAGGAGTAATCAAACCCTTGTAAATCATTACTTGAAAAAAAGTTAAATAGGCAAAGACCTATTTTTGGAGGCTGGGTTATGAAAGTGTTGAAGAGTTTTAGTTTGTTGGCTGTGTTTTTTACGCCTACATGAACAAAAAAATGGCCCTTCATTTTAATTTAGGTAATTTGAGGCTGAGTAGGAATGCTGTAAGGTTGGGATGGGGGTGGGGGTTGAGATGGGAGGAGGTGGCGGAGTTTTTGGGAGTAGGTTTTCAGTCGCTGTGTATGTAGGAGGTAGGAGGGAGTGAGTTGATGGTGGTGATGGAGGGGGGGGGGGTGACGGGTGAGGGGGGTCGTGATTTTGTTGGCGCTTCAGAAGTCCAATGTAATCACGGTTTGAATAATGTCACTTGCATTGTTTCTCTCCAATGGCAGATTCCATGAAAACCCTGGATGTCCCACCCGATGTAATCTTTTTAATTTGTGAAAGAGATCAACATATTTTTTTCTTATCTGATCTAAGATTTTACGAAACGAAGATCTTAACGAAAGTTCAGTGTGTGTTTAAGAAGAAGTGTTTTAGTGTGTGTGTGTGTGTGTGTGTGTGTGTGTGTGTGTGTGTGTGTGTGTGTGTGTGTGTGTGTCTTATTCACCTATAGTCTATCATTTTTCTATCCCTTCATCCCCCCACCCCCCATCCCACCTTAATTTGTTTACGCTTCATGCTGTCTCTCTAAATCCCCCCCCCCCCCTTTTTTTTAAGTAATAAATCTAAAGCCCCCTTCTCTCCCCATTTCCCCCACCGCCCACCCCCTAACCCCCCCTCCCCCCGCCGCCTTCCCGTCCGTTTACGTCTATTTTCTTTGTTCCACGCTCCCTTAGTTTCCTATCATGATTCTATTGCTCAACCATAGTTTAATATTGCCATTCATGGTATGTTCGATTACTTAATTAGGTTAGGGATGGATTGACTCTTAGATTTCATTCATTTCCTTGTTACCTTTTTGTCTGATTCTTCCTCCACAACTTATTCTGTTGTAAAACGTGATAGTCTCTCCCCCCCGCCCTCCGCCCTCCCTCCCTCCCTCTCTTTCCTTATCATTCTCTGTCTTTTTTTGTCTCCCCTCTCCTTCTCACTCTTTCTCTCGTTATCTCGTATTACCTGCACCACAATGTGTATTTTTTTTATATGTCCACACCTTTGTTTACACCCCCCCCCCCCCTCCCCGCTCATTCTCTCTTTTTTTTTTTCCCCCCATGTCGCCTTCTATGTTTTTCTACCCCTCTCCCAGTATCTCTCCGTCTTTCCAACTGCTCGCTCATTCCCGTCACCCCCCCCCCCTCCCCCCCCCCTGCTCTAGGTTTTTCACTCACTCTTTTTCTTCCTCTTTCTCTCTGTCTTCATCTCTCTCACACTTCTTCTTTTAACCCCCCCCCCCCCACACACACACACACACACACACTTTCAACCTCTCTCTTTCTTGCTCTTTGTGTCTCTATTCCTTGTCCCTCATTTTCCCTGACAAGATTTCGGTACCATTTTGGGTCCCTTTCCCTGTGATCCCCTTTCCCATGTGTCTCCCCTTACCCTGTCTTCCCAGAGTTCATAGTTCATCCCTGTACCTCCCGGATTTTTCTTCACCCCGCCCCCCACCCCACCCCTCCCTGCCTTCTCCTCCCCCCCCCCCCCCCCCCCCATCTCCCTCTCATACCCACGGTACCTCATATCTTAAATACAATATTGATAGTCTTAATGGAAATTTTAGTCCAGTTATGGTATGTGTTTGTTTGCAGCCTTCCCTGAGGAAGCCCTGAATATATATATATATATATATATATATATATAATGCTGAACAATCAAGTAGTGGGGGAAAACAAGTGTAGGCTAACAATTCTTCAGTCATTATAGTAATGACTTGGCAAACATTTGAACTTTTAGAGAGAAAAAAAAATGAAGACGAAGAAAATGAGGGAATTATTATAAACATGAGAAACATTCACAAGCTGCCCTGAGGGAACCATCGTAATCCCTCTCAAAGACAGATCTATTTGTATTGCCTGCTCCTAGGCCTTTTGTCCGCTGGATCGGACTCATCAGGGGAGACATGGCTGATTGTGTCTTTCTCCAGGTGTCAAATAGAGACACACCACAGTCCATAATTCTGTGGTGTTCTCACCACCAACAGTTAAAAAAGAATCCAACAGCACCCCTAAATCAGCCAGTGAAGGATAGTAAATGGAATAAAACGAAAGTGTGGAGAGCAAAAAACTTGCTGAAACACTAAAGCATCATGGAAACAGTATACAATGTAGGGGACAATCTTGAGCTTATGCTTGAGGATCCATTCAAGGATGCAAGGGAGATCAAAAGATACGGAAGAGTCTTAGTGGTCAGCTCCGCTGTTCAGTAACCCAAGCATTGTTAGTGGCTAAGAATTGTGTATGACATCCTCCACTTGGATCTCCCAAGAGATGCAATTCCCCACCAATCGACCACACAATTATAATGCTGAACAATCAAGTAGTGGGGACGAACAAGTGTAGGCTGACAATTCTTCAGTCATTATAGTATTGACTTGACAAACATTTGAACGTTTAGAAAAAAAAATGATGAAGAAAATGGGGGAGTATATATTATGATTATGAGAAACCATTCACTAACTGCCTGAGTAAACCATCATAATACCCTCTCAAAGACAGATCTATTTGTATTGCTATGCTCCTAGGCCTTTCGTCCACTGGATGGACTCATCAGGGAGACACACAGCTGATTGTCTGTTCTCCTGGTGTCAAAACACACACACACACACACACACACACACACACACACACACACACACACACCATAATTCTGTGGTGTGTTCTTGAAGTTTTTAAAAAAAAAATATGAAGATGAAGAAAATGGGGGAATGCATTATGAATATGAGAAACCCTTCACTAGCTGCCTGAGGAAACCATTGCAATCCCTCTCAAAGACAGATCTATATGTATTGTCTGCTCCTAGGCCTTTCGTCCACTGGATTGGACTCATCATGGAGACACAGTGATTGTGTCTGTTTTCCTGGTGTCAAATAGAGACACACCACAGTCCATAATTCTGTGGTGTTCTCACCACCAATGGTTCAAAAAAGAATTCAACAGCACCCCTAAAGCAGCAGTGAAGGATAGTAAATGGAATAAAACGAAAGCGTGGAGAGCAAAAAAGTTGCTGAAAAACTAAAAGCATTATGCAAACACTATACAATGTAGGGGACAATCTTTGAGCCTATGCTTGAGGATCTATTCAAGGATGCAAGGGATATCAAATGATACTGAACAGTATGAGTGGTCAGTTCTGCCGTTCAATATCCCATGCATTGTCAGTGGCTAAGAATTGTCTAAGACAACCTCCACTTGGATCTCTCCCAAGAATTGCAATCCCCCACTAGTCGACCAAACAATCATAATGCTGAACAATCAAGTAGTGGTAGAAAAACAAGTGAAGGCTAACAATTCTTCAGTCATTATAGTAATGACTTGGCAAACATTATAAAGATGAAGAAAATGGGGGAATATATTATAAATATAAGAAACACTTCACTAGCTGCCAGAGGGAACCATCATAATACCTCTCAAAGACAGATCTATTTGTATTGCCTGCTCCTAGGCCTTTCATCCATTGGATTGGAATCATCAGGGAGACATGGCTATTTGTGGCTGTTCTCCTGGTGTCAAATAGAGACACATCACAGTCCATAATTCTGTGGTGGTCTCACCACCAACGGTTCAAAAACGAATCCAACAGCACCCCTAAATCAGCCAGTGAAGAATACTAAATGGAATAAAACGAAAGTGTGGAGAGCAAAAACGTTGCTGAAAAACTAAAAGCATTATGCAAACAGTATGCAATGTAGGAGACAATTTTGGAGCCTATGCTTGAAGATCCAGTCAAGGACACAAGGGAAATCAACAGATACGGAACAGACTGAGTGGTCAGCTCCGCTGTTCACTAACCCAAACATTGTCAGTGGCTAAGAATTGTGTAGGACAACCTCCACTTGGATCTCCCAAGAACTGCAATCCCCCACTGATCGACCAAACAATTATAATGCTGAACAATCAAGTAGTGGTGGAAAACAAGTGAAGGCTAATAATCCTTTAGTCATTATAGTAATGACTTGGCAAACATTTGAACTTTTAGAAAAAAAAAAAAGTTGAAGACAATAGGGGAAGATATTATAAATATGAGAAACCATTCACTAGCTGCCTGAGGGAACCATCATAATCCCTCTCAAAGATAGACCTATTTGTATTGCCTGCTCCTAGGCCTTTCATCCATTGGATCGGACTCATCAGGGAAACACGGCTGATTGTGTCTGTTCTCCAGGTGTCAAATAGAGACACACCACAGTCCATAATTCTCTGGTGTTGTCACCACCAACGGTTCAATAAAGAATCCAACAGCACCCTAAAGCAGTGAAGGATAGTGAATGGAATAAAAACCAAAGTGTGGAGAGGAAAAAAGTTGCAGAAAAAATAAAAGCATTATGCAAACAGTATACAATGTAGGGCACAATCTTTGAGCTTATGCTTGAGGATCCATTGAATGATGCAAGGGAGATCAAAAGATACGGAACAGTTTTACTGGTCAGCTCCGCTTTTCAATACCCCAAGCATTGTCAGTGGCTAAGAATTGTGTAGGACAACCTCCACTTGGATCTTCCAAGAGATGCAACCCCCCACTGATCGACCACACAATTATAATGCTGAAAAATCAGTAGTGGGGGAAACCAGAGAAGGCTAACAATTCTTCAGTCATTATTGTAATGACTTGAAAAAGATTTGAACTTTTAGAAAAAAAAAAATTATGAAGAAAATGGGGGAATATATTATAAATATGAGAAACCATTTCACTAGCTGCCTCAGGGAACCATCGTTATCCCTATCAAAGACAGATATATTTGTATTGCCTGCTCCTAGGCCTTTCATCTGCTGGATCAGACTCATCAGGGAGACACGGCTTATTGTGTCTATTCTCCTGTGTCAAACACACACACACACCATAATTCTGTGGCGTTCTTGAACGTTTAGAAAAAAAAAACGAAGATGAAGAGAATAGGGGAATAGATTATGAATATGAGAAAGCATTCACTAGCTACCTGAGGGAACCATCGTAATCCCTCTCAAAGACAGATCTATTTGTGTGGCCTCCCCCTAGGCCTTTCATCCACTGGATCGGACTCATCAGGGAGACACGGCTGATTGTGTCTGATTGATTGATTGAGGGTGAGATTAACGTCCTATCGACCTGTGGCCCTTAAGAACAAGGTTCCTGCAGACATAGGTCTGCATATTTGTGGCAACTGCTGTCATCTGGCAGTAGCAGGTAGGTTTCAATGGGGGTCGTCGCATTCGTCTCCCAGAGCTCGTGTTCCTGTTGAACATTGGCTCGATTCTGGTCGTCACCTTCTTGAATGTTGGTTCAAGTTTGGTGGAATTGGTCTTGAGCATTGGTTCACTTTCAAGTTGTTGGGTTGACCAACGATGAGCGTCGGTGTGTGTTGCCTGCTGTCCCCCAAACATCAGGCTGTCTTCAGGACCACCGGACGGCCTTCTTCATGCTCGGGTGGCGATGGTCCTGTGCCACGTGAGGCCACCTCAAGGAGGAAGCAGGACGAAAGTCACTGGAGCGCTGCACGAGCCCCTAAAACTTGGCAGGCACTCACTGACTGTGGCTGAGAGGGCAATTTTTCAGCCCAACCCCCTAAGGAGTGCCCCCTTGTCTGCCACCCCCACAAAAACAGCACAGTATCCTGGCCATGGTAGTTGCAGTCAGGCAGCGCTCCTTCGCCAATCGCCCCACATCTCCAGGAGCCGTCCCCCAGCGACACAGGCTAGACCCACCGTCACCCACCTGGCTGGAAGGTTGTCTGCACTGCCCGACACTGATCTCTCACATCAGTGTCCCTCAAAGGAGAGCTGCCACCTCTCCCCTGGCGTCCGCTGCTATGCCACACTCGCAGTGACGCGACTGTGTCTGATCTCCTGGTGTCAAATAGAGACACACCACGGTCCATAGTTCTGTGGTGTTCTCACGACCAACAGTTCAAAACGAATCAACAACAGCACCCAGCAAAGGATAGTAAATGGAATCAAACAAAAGTGTGGAGAGCAAAAAAGTTGCTGAAACACTAAAAACATTATGCAAACAGTGTAAAATGTAGGGGACAATCTTTGAGCCTATGCTTGAGGATCCATTCAAGGATGCAAGGTAGGTCAAAAGATACAGAAAAGTCTGAGTAGTCAGCTCCGCTGTTCACTAACCCAAACATTGTCAGTGGCTAAGAATTGTGTAGGACAACCTCCACTTGGATCTCCCAAGAGATGCAATCCCCCACTGATCGACCAAACAATCATAATGCTGAACAATCAAGTAGTGGGGAAAACAAGTGAAAGCCTAACAATCCTTCAGTCATTATAGTAATGACTTGGCAAACATTTGAACTTTTAGAAAAAAAAAATGAAGATGAAGAAAATGGGGGAATATGATTATTAGAATACAAGAAACCATTCACTAGCTGCCTGAGGGAACCATCATAATACCTCTCAAAGACAGATCTATTTGTATTGCCTGCTTCTAGGCCTTTCATCCACTGGATCGGACTCATCAGGGAGACACGGTTGATTGTGTCTGTTCTCCTGGCGTCAAATAGAGACACATCACAGTCCATAATTCTCTGGTGTTCTCACCACCAACGGTTCAAAAACGAATCCAAAAGCACCCCTAAATCAGCCAGTGAAGAATACTAAATGGAATAAAACGAAAGTGTGGAGAGCAAAAAAGTTGCTGAAAAACTAAAAGCATTATGCAAACAGTATGCAATGTAGGGGACAATCTTTGAGCATGTGCTTGAGGATCCATTCAAGGATGCAAGGGAGATCAAAAGATACAGAACAGTGTGAGTGGTCAGCTCCACCGTTCAATAACCGAAACATTGTCAGTGGCTAAGAATTGTGTAGGACAACCTCCACTTGGATCTCCCAAGAGATGCAGCAGTATATGTTCAGCTCACATTCACTCACTGCACAGTGTTACGGATGGAATGGTCGTGTCTGCGGGTGTCTGACTGTCTGACTCTCACACAGAAATTATGGATGCATGCACGATTTTTCCAATTTACATACACACACCCACTCACACAAACATTGACAGCCAGGCAACAGAACAACACTTTTTGTTTTATGCTGCCTGAGCCATCAGACAAAATATATAATAATGCAATAACATCAAGAGGTCGACACGCCAACCATGAGGCGTACACACAAAAATATATCTATATATAACGGCTATCTACTAGCGCTGCTGGTTTCAACGACGACGACGAAGACGACGACGACGACGAAAACGATAAGAGGACGAAGACGACGAGACGAAGAAAATGATGAAGACATCTACAGCGTGTCCGACACAGGCCTTACAGAACTTCACAGAGCCGTGGCTCAAAAAATCACTACTACACTCGTGGCGTCTCTGCCGGCGACAAGGCAACAGTCTCACACAGAGCTGTAGCTCACACACAAAACACAGAACGCAGCGACGGCCCAGCCAACAGGTTGCTGGTTCAAAACTCGGGAGCGGGGCTCTGGCTTGGCAGCAGCAGCGTCTTCAGCCCAACTGGCTCAGCGGGTAGTCGGTCCCGGGCACAGTGGCAGGTAGGGTAGTTGTCGGCACTCAGGCCGGCCTGAAACACGGCAAAAGGCGGAGAACAAGGGGGTAGACACAGCTATGGCCCCAACCCTCAGACAGTGGCAGCCAGTCCCCTTCAGTCCAGGAAACACTTCTACCTGGGGGAAACTGATTAACTTCCTTGATTATCATGGCTACTATTCATTACAATCACGACTACATTCATATTCATTAGACACATCCCATTTCACTAGAACTTGAGACAAACATCAACATATTCTTTCTTCAACACTACAACATTCCCTTTTCCGGAATCGTAACACTACAACATTCCCTTTTGCGGAATCACAACACTACAACATTCCTTTTTCCGGAATCACAGCACTACACAGGAAAGGATTTCAATATAAACCTTTCAGAATCTAGTTTTCCAAATTGGGGGGAAAGGAGTCCCACCTAGACCCTCTTCAATAAACCATGAATACAATTCATTACACACAATTAATGATTATTTTTCATCAAACTATAAATGTCATGACAAAATGTTCACTTCTATTTCTTGTAACACGACAAGAATGTTCATTTTATTTCATATAATCACCAGATTTTAAAAGGTTTTTTTTTTCCCAAAAGATTCATCTACTTCAATATATGTAAGGGAAAGATTTCCACACACTCCTATTTACCAACACACAACTATTCAATATTCATATCAAGAATGAGTTAAATACTCACCCACATCAAAATCAAAATCATATATATCAAGTCTCTGTCGCACACTCTGGGAGCTTCTTATCCATAGCATCAAAACTCTCCCTCTTTCTCGCAAACCACAATGTAATAAACACTTTTTTCCATCATGAAGTTCATAACTAGTTAAGTCACAGAGAATAAACATTTTTTTTTTTGTCTGAAGACCACTTCTTTTAACACTCACTTCATCTATTCATGTTTTCCGAAATAATTTCGTTTTGCTACCCTATCAAGTCATAGGATAACAGAAACACAACAATTACTTTCTTTTCTAAACAAAAAACTTCACAGTGCGCCGAGGAAGTTTCAGTCGCTCCTAAACGGGAATACGGTTTCGGTTTGCTAATAAATGTATATCGAATGATAAATACCTGACTGCCACCAAAACAGATTGGAGACCCTCTTCGGCCTTCTGGGTAGTTGCGTTGCCGGAGTCACTGCAGAGACTGCCCAAACCGGTTTAGCTCACCTGGCTTTAACAGTGCGCAGGTGAGCAACAGTCAGGTAAACTTTTCAACCGGCTTCCGGACGACTACCTTCCGGTTAGCACGGTTGCATGAAAATTTGTGACTGGACGGGAAGCGGTCCGTCACAACAAGTTTCAATATTTTCTTTTTTTCTCTAGTTTACACAGACGTCCAAGTTGCCCTATACAAACAATTGCACTGGTTACAATGACCCAAATTCTTATTATTCAAAAGGTTGTATTCTTCCCATCCAATTAAAAGGAAAATTCAAAATCCTCTCAGCATGGGTGGATGACTCTCATTATCTCAAGGGTTGTGAAGGGGTGCTGGGGTTTCAGTAACACCTCCCACGTACAGGGGGTGCTTCCCTAGAAAGACAAGGCACTTTGTTAGTAATCTGAATGAGTTGCTTTATTTGGCCATCCAGCACAGGATCCACATCTTTCCAATCGAGTGTGTGAACAGGGTAGAATTGGGAAATAATTCTGATCTCGGTCAAGACCAAAAAAAAAAAAAGATAAACGTTCGAAAAAAAAACAAACTTGTATTGACTATTATCAAATATGTTCACACATCCCATACTCACCTAGAGTCAACAACATTTAACCATACAAATGGTTTAGAGATCAACTCTCTATTTTTTCCAAACGTATTCTTCTTCTTCTTCTCCTACCAACCAATCCTTACCGTTCTTTTACAAGTCTGTACTCTCTCATCCGCTGCTTCTGCGTAAACGTGACAAGTCATCTCTCTCTTTTTTTCAATGGCAATGGCACAAATCACAAAAAAAAAAAAAAAAACGATGAGGAGCAAGCACCCTGTAAGGTGAGTTTAGTTTTAAATGCCAATTCAAAGTCAAAGTGAAAAAACAACTTCAAGCGATTTGTTCAAAAATTTCTCTGGGGTGCATGACATTAGGGAACCTGAACATTTGTTGTTTTAAAAGCTTGAGAGAGAAACATTATAGCAGACTGCTAAAATTCTGTATATTTACTGTCATCACAATTCAGAATCAGTTGTTCTCAAAATAACTGTTGGTGGTCTTCTGGATCAATATGTTTCTGGAAACACTACAAAACTAGCACAAAATGACGTCATCATCCATGATGGGGCAGTCACGTACGAAAACTTTAACTTGCACGGAATAACTGTAGAATTTCAAATATTGTTTTCAAAAACTGTTCCGAACTTGCTGGCGATTATAATATACAAGTAATAGTTAACAGCACTGCAGGAGAGAATACAGGATGTGGCTGGCTGCAAAGAAGACTAAAGATAGTCCACTCTGAATCGGGTCATTCCAGTTAACAGATTGGGAAGTGATATAATATATTACGACCGGTGTTCTGAGGAGCAAAAACAACATATTTGCAGCAATCAAGGTGACAGTCAATGGAATTACTTTGAGACGTCTGGAATCCTGGGTAGATTGTTGTAAAGGAAGACGCATACCCGTTCTGAATGATCTGACAAGTGCCCAGAGAAGAACGCTGTTGCCAGCCCCCAACAACACACAAGGAACACCGAAACATTCACCCATGAGAACCCATGGCCAAATTGTGTTGGAAAACCATTTGTAGGTTTCTGATACAGTAGGACAGCATGTCTTAAAACAAGATCCTATGTCATATCCATAGAGAAAGTGACAGTTGATCAGAGTGATAGTAACGGTCATTAAACCGGCAGTAATTTGCGACATTCCCTTCGTCCACACAGCACTGACCCAATGTGGCCATATTACAGAAGCTGCCGTTAGCGAGGTGAGGGCCACTAGCATCCAAGGAGACAAAGTACTCATCGTGCTATCCATCATCATCCACAGTTTACACTGCCATGAACCTAATGCTTGAAAGACTGGCATATTGAATTCCCTGGTGAGCCAGTAGCTTAGGGGCACAATAATCAGGTGCAGCAGATCAGAGCAAGCCAGAACTCCAAAGAAAAACACTAGAAGTGGATGTCGGAAGACGCAACACAATCAGAAGAATCATAAAATTGCCAAATATTCCGAACATACAAACAAGAGGGCCACCTATTTCCATGATCCAGTCGCAAATCTTAAGAAATGGTTTCGTATTGATCGTACCAGAGATCTCTTTTAAGACGGTTTGAATTCATTATTCTGCAACTCGAGAACATTAAAAGATTAACTGGGTAAAGTTTAGTGACTGTGTAAGAGTTTCATTTTGCGTTCTATTGTATGGGATTGCCTTACTACTAATATATTTGCAGGTGATCAATGGCACATGTACCCCTCCTTGATGGTAAAACTGCAACACAGAAATCAGCGACAGTAACAGTTATTGTAGCTTTGTGGACACCTGTTCAAGATTTCCTTTTTCTTAATCAACCTGATTTCATAGTCTGTAGTCTCAACATCTGATAAAGAATATGCCAATCCTACATGCCTACAGAGAGAGAGAGAGAGAGAGAGAGAGAGAGAGAGAGAGAGAGAGAGAGAGAGAGAGAATGCGAATACTTTTTTGAGGGTAAAATGGATAAGCTAATAGCTTTGTTACACAATGTCCTCAAGAACTACAACAGTAACAAAAACAATATATAAAAGGACATACACATGATACACGAAAAGGAAGCAATGAACAAGCTTATGA
>JADBJO010009872.1:17500-22500 GCA_016801955.1 Conus betulinus
CACACATCCCCTTTTCTCTTTTTCATGGTCTGTTTGACGTATATATAAAAAAACAAAACAAAAAACAAACAACAAAAACAAGAAAAAAAAATCATTCTTTTTTTCTGTGGAGGGAACGTATCTGTCATGAATGAGTTACCGGCTATGGCAGTCTATTTGGTCACGGTGATCACGGTAATATGACCCCAGTATCTGGATGTACATGGAGGGCATTTTTTTTCCAAACGAACAGTAAATAACAAACAAACAGGGTAAAATCCTTGTTTCCTTGTCTGTTCGGTGTGCTGTATGCTGTTATCTGCTAGGCGATTGGGTATCATGAGCAACGTCTATTTGGAGTTATGGGCGTGCGTTGTTTTTTTTAGGTTTTTTTGGGGTTTTTTTTTTGTTTGTTTTGTTTTTTTTTGCATTCTTGGTGCGAACGGCACTATACCTTTTTCTTATTTATTGGTTACTGTTCCTGCCTCATTTAAGATCATACTTCTAAAAAAAAACCCTAAACCTTCAGTAATTGTGCTTTGCTTTCTGTCACCCTGATCAGATATGCTTTTAAGGATTGCAGTGCCGACTAACATAGGCACGTGTAAACCGTGCCAGCCTAGGGTGGATTTCGGATGTTTTGCAGTTGTTGACTGTCAGGATAGAACTAGGAGGGTGTTTCTTAATTGCGGAGTTGGGCCCTCATGGTGGCAATGGTAGACCCAGTGTCTCGTGTGTCGAGTCTTGTCAGTGGGGCGGTCGGGTGGGCGCTGATTGGTCAATGAGGTTTGTGTTGTGTGATTTCTGTTCACCCCACCTCTGGTTGTGGGGGGTGGGGAGAGGGGGGGGGTAAGGTCTGTGCTACTCTGTCTGAGTCGCAGCGTGTGAGCTGTTTGCTGTCAAGCTGAGGCGTTTATGCCGTTTGGTTTAGACAGGCTTCTGTCTGAGTACTAAGGACTAGTGGACTCATGTCCTTAACTTAGTCTGGTTCGTCGTTTCGTTATGCATCTCCTGGGTTGAGACCAGTGTGCGTTGTTTGTCTTGACTTGAGGTATGTACTTTTGTGCGGGCATTAACTGTTTGTCAGATGAAGTTTTGGGGTGCTAGTTGTGTTAAGTGTTAGTCCTGTGATTTGGTTGTTAATTCAAGGTATGACGGGGACAATAGCTGGGAGGCAATTCTATGTGGTAGGTGTGCGTGGTGGTTATTGTTTGTGTGTTTATTGTGATTCAGGGTGTGGGCGGTGAATAGGGGTGTGCATTGGGAATCATTATTCTAGACTTGCGTTTTGTTTTTCCCTATCTAGTGAAATGTTGTTTGTATGTCTGGTTGTGAGTGCTGTGTGTGTGAGGCTGACTGCTTAATTGTAGTTAATGGGAGAGGTTTTGTAGTGTGTTTGTATGCATGTGCACGTGTGTATGAGTGAGTGTGGTATGCATGAGTTTAAGCTGGTGGGTTTATGTATGCATGTGTGTTGGGTACATTAAGTTATGGGAGTTGAGGCTTAATGTAGACATTTCCATCCAGTGTGACAATATTCATGATTACTGTTGGTAAACTGTTAAGAGGCTATAATGGCTGTGTCATAATGATAATTGAATTAGCAATGTGGTTAAGTATGGCCATTTGAGATGTAGGCAAAATTATGATAATGCTTCACTTTTGATTCTGGGTTTCTGTACATAATTGTGGTAGAGACTAGGGAAAATTTCGTAACATTTTGGAGGATGCCCCTAAACATGTTTTGATAAGGGGAAAATAATTATTTATAACTTGGTTTAATTTTTTGCAGATATGAGTGTGGTTGGAATTCAACAAGCCGTGTGAAGTTGTTATTGAATTAAGAGGGTGATTGATAGTATAGAGTTGCAAGGGGATGTTAGAGTTATAATCATACAAATTGCTGGTGTGCCCCAAGGAGGTTAATTGACAGCTATGTTGTATAAAAAATAAAACAGTACACAGAGTGGCCAACATGGCTGTGTTATTCCAAAGGGCTAAAATCATGGTACTGGAGAAATTATGTTGTTACTTGGTTGATGCAATCTAACAATTGCATTTTGTGATTGGTAACAAGCAATGTAAAGTTCTCAAGTGATAGCTGGCAGAGACTGGCCACAATGGGATTGTTTTATGTTAAGGTATGTGTGGTCAGTGGGGAGTGGGACTGTATTGAAGGTGACGTTTGGTCATGTCCTAGTGTGACCCTGTTCGCCACCAGCTGCAGCCCTTTGCCACTGGCTGCAGCTGCAACCCTTCACCATTAGCTGCAACCCCTCACTGCCAGCTGCAACCCTTTGTGCCAGCTGCAGCCCTTTGCCACCAGCTGCAGCCCATCACCATCAGTTGCAACCCTTCACTGCCAGCTGTAACCGTTTGCCACAACTGCAATCCTTCTCAGACAGCTTCAGCCTTTGCCGCCAACTGCAGCCCTTTGTCATCAGCTGTCACCCCTTCTCTTCATCTGCGACTCCACTGGTCTCTCCTATTGTGTCACCATCAAGGGTGTTCTGTGTGAGGTCAAGATTCCCAGTCTGGTGCGACACTGGATTGTGAATTGTGTCTGTGGGCTGCTGTGTGAGCCAGGGATAGTGTCTGTGCTGTGAGAGCATAACTAACCAGTGTGACAAATCGGCAACTTGTCGTCGCTCTGCCACATAGTCTGCATCATCACATCTTCAGCTTGACAGTCTACATATTGCCGCCACCCTGCAGTTCTTTTTTTTTTTTGCTGTCCCAACCTCTGCACCACTTCAGAGGCATTGCACCCACGCCGCTCATTCCAACACCCCATCCACAGCCATAGCCCGGTCAGGCCCGCCGCAGCCCCGGCACCGACAATCCACAGGGTGGAGTCAATGTCAAGTCATCAAGAGGCAACCCACCGGAGGAGACACTGCACTGCTGCCGAGTCACTTCCGTGGTGTTCAGTGGCGCCTGTTCTGATCTAACATACACAGGACACCACCTACTAAGCCCCCTACTGACGACAATAATTGCTTAGTCGCGGAGCCGGCGTGAGTGAGCTCTCCCTCCGGAGGGCGCCACCACGTCTGTCCAACGACAGCCCCCATGGACTCGCCGATACCGGTGACCCCGACGGTACCAAACCAAGGCCACAGACGTGGAGAGGACATCGAAACTGAGGTCACCATGAGAGCAGGGCATGAAGGGCTACAGAACTTGGGACATTTTTTTTTTAATGCTGATCGATGAGAATGAGGATGATTAAGATGATGCTACGGATTTCCATTTTGGTCTGAGACTACATGACAGGGCTGTACTCTACGCTTCCTTTCATAATATATCCCGGCGTCAAGCAGGCCCGAGAGATACAGGCACTGCAGTGTTGGTCAGGAAATTTGAGCAACACTCTCAGAAACGCATCCATTAAGTGGATGAAACTCGACTGTGTGGTCCCAGTCTTCCCAACTGAGTCCTCAGCAAACTCAACTCTGGGTAGGAGCTGGTCGGGGCAGAAAAAACCCACATGCCTCTGATGGGATTCGAACCCACGACTCCCAGCCGGGAGTCCGTGACGCTAACCACTTCACATGGTGGCTGGTCCGCCACCCTGCAGTTCAGTTTGCGTCGTCACGTGTAAACAGAATGTAGCGAAATGAAACGTTAAAAAAAAAAGGACCCTTCACTTTAGACACACACACACACACACACACACACACACACACACACATATATATATATATATATATATATATATATATATATATATATATATATATATATATATATGAACAATTAAGTAGGGGGGGGGAAACAAGTGTAGTTTAACAAGTCTTTCATTATTATAGTAATGACTTTGCAAAGATTTGAAATTAACAACAACAAAGATAGAAAAATATATTAAATAAATGAAAACCCTTCACTAGTTGCATGAGGGAACCATTGCAATCCCCTTCAAAGGCAGATTTACATGTATCACCTGCTTCTAGACCTTTCATCCACTCGATCAGACTCATCAGGGAGATACGGCTGATTATCAGGGAGACACAGAGACATGGCTGATTATCAGGGAGACACGACTGATTTTGTCTGTGCTCTTGGCGTCAAATAGAGACACATCACAGTCCGTTGTTCTGTGGTGTTCTCACCACCAAGCGTTCAAAGAAGAATCCAACAGCAGCCCCAAAGCAGCCAGCAAAAGGTAGTAAGAATAAAATAAAACGAAAGTGTGGAGAGGTGAAAAGTTGCTGAAAAAAAAAACAACATCATGCAAACAGTATAAAAAGTAGGGGACAATCTTTGAGCCTATGCTTGAGGATCTATTTAAGGATGCAAGGGAGATTAAAAAAAAAATATGGAACAGTCTGAGTGGTCAGCTCTGCTGTTCAATAACCCAAACATTGTCAGCGGCCAGGAATTGTGTAGAACAACCATTACTTGGATCTTCTAAGAGAGTTTATATATATATATATATATATATATATATATATATATATATATATATATATATATATCAAAAATACTGCTAAAACGCCTAATAAAATTCTTAAAGTGCTCAACCCCTTGGGGAGCAACATCTGTTAAATTATCCTATTTTAACATATATATATATATATATATATAAACTTTTTTTTTGAATGACAAACAAAGCTTGCACTTATGTCTTAGATTGTAGAAATAAGGGGGTGTGTGTGTGTGTGATAAGCCTTCATATCTGCAGTGGCAGATAATTCTGCCTAACTGACAGCATGTGCTTGAGTGGGTGAATGGGGAATAATAAACACTTCTCAAAATGAACCTTCAGTAAGCTTATAGTCTTCGAAGCAGGAGACCATCTCCAATGGGGAGGAAGCTCACTAACATATAACTTCTGGTCAGATACCGATATTTCGAAACCTGATTGTTTCTCCTCAGTGACCGCGTGGAAAGTGGTAGTTTGACTCCTCTGCCTTTTCGGTTCTAAAAGAATGCTATACCTGAAAAAGGCTGGTGTGCAATACCATAGTATGTTTGTTGCGTTTTAAAAAACAACAACCAAAGGTTGCACCTAAGAAGCA
>JADBJO010009872.1:27500-75000 GCA_016801955.1 Conus betulinus
TTGCACTGTGTCGTCCTGAGTTGTGTTACATTAGCTTTTTGTTGTGTTACAGTCAGTTATCTTCAGTTGTATTGCATTGGGTCTTGTCGTGTTACATTGTGTTGTCTTGAGTTGTGTTACATTTGGTTTTTGCCGTGTTACGTTGTATTGTCCTCAATAATGTTACGCTGGGTTTTTCCGTGTTACATTGTGTTGTTATGACTTGTATTACGCTGCAGCTGTTTTTGTCGTGTTAGGTTACATTTAAAGTCGTTTCTTAAAGATTTTCTTACCGTTTACTTTTATGTTGCGTCGTGTCATGCTGTGTACAGTGGTACACTGTCTAGCGTTGTCCTGCATGGTGTATGCGTCCATGTAGTGTCGTGTCATGAGTCGTGTCATTGAGTATAGTCAGACAAGTACATGGACGAACAGAAACAAATATTCATTGGTAACCTTGGTTTGAGTGGGAGCAAAAGTTACCCTACTTGTTTAGTATTAACTGTTTGCTGCATTGCGTTGTGTTGTGTTGAATTGCGTTGCGTTGCGTTGCGTTGTGTTATGTAGCGTTGCGTTGCGTTCCGATGCGTTGTGTTGTGTTGTTCTGTGTTGCGTTGCGTTGTTCTGTGTTGTTCTGCGTTGCGTTGCGTTGCGGTGTGTGTGTGTGTGCTGTGCCGTGCTGTGCTGCGTTGTGTTGCGTTGCATTGTGTTGTGTTGCGTTGCGTTGCGTTGCTGTGCTGTGCTGTGCTGTGCTGTGCTGTGCTGTGCTGTGTGTTCTATTGTGTTGTGCTGTGCTGCGTTGTGTTGTGATTGTGTTGTGTTGTGCCGCGTTGTGTTGTGTTGTGCCGCATTGTGTTGTGCTGTGCCGCATTGTGTTGTGCTGTGCTGCATTGTGTTGTGATTGTGTTGTGCTGCAGTGTGTTGTGCTGTGCTGTGCCGCATTGTGTTGTGCTTTGCTGAATTGTGTTTGTGCTGTGCTGCATTGTGTTGTGCTGTGCTGTGCTGCATTGTGTTGTGCTGTGCTGCATTGTGTTGTGCTGTGCTGCATTGTGTTGTGATTTATTGCATCGTGCTGCATTGTGTTGCGCTGCATTGTGTTGTGCTGCATTGTGTTGTGCTGTGCTGTGCTGCATTGTGTTGTGCTGTGCTGCATTGTGTTGTGCTGTGCTGCATTGTGTTGTGTTTTGCTGTGCTGCATTGTGTTGTGCTGTGCTGCATTGTGTTGTGCTGTGCTGCATTGTGTTGTGATTTATTGCATCGTGCTGCATTGTGTTGACATGCACTGTAACGTTTTTTTGTGTTGTATGTGCTGCAGTGTGTTGACATGAAGTGTGATGCATTGTGTTAAGTGTGCTGGACTGTGTTGACATGCATTGTGTTGCATTGTGTTGAGTGTGCTATATTGTGTTGACATGCATTGTGTTGCATTGTGTTGAGTGTGCTATATTGTGTTGACAGGCATTGTGTTGCATTATGTTGAGTGTGTTATATTGTGTTGACATGCATTGTCTTGCATTGTGTTGAGTGTGCTATTATTGTGTTGACATGCGTTGTGTTGCATTGTGTTGAGTGTGCTATATTGTGTTGACATCCATTGTGTTGCATTGTGTTGAGTGTGCTATATTGTGTTGACATTAATTATAGTGCACTGTGTTAGAGTGTGCTATATTGTGTTGACATTAATTATTGTGCATTGTGTTGAATGCGCTATATCGTGTTGACATTAATTATAGTGCACTGTGTTGAGTGTGTATATTGTTTTGACATGCATTGTGCTGCATTGTGTTGAGTGTGCTATATTGTGTTGACATGCATTGTGTTGCATTGTGTTGAGTGTGCTATATTGTGTTGACATGCATTGTGTTGCATTAGGTTGACATGCATTGTGTTGACATGCATTGTGTTGACATGCATTGTGTTGACATGCATTGTGTTGCATTGTGCTGACATGCATTGTGCTGCATTGTGTTGACATACATTGTGTTGCATTGTGCTGACATGCATTGTGTTGCATTGTGTTGACATGCATTGTGCTGCATTGTGTTGACATGCATTGTGTTGCATTTTGCTAACATGCATTGTGTTGCATTGTGTTGACATACATTGTGTTGCATTGTGCTGTAATGCATTGTGCTGCATTGTGTTGACATACATTGTGTTGCATTGTGCTGACATGCATTGTGTTATATTGTGTTGACATGCATTGTGTTGCATTGTGTTGAGTGTACTATATTGTGTTGACAGGCATTGTGTTGCATTATGTTAAGTGTGCTATATTGTGTTGACATGCATTGTGTTGCATTGTGTTGAGTGTGCTATATTGTGTTGACATGCATTGTGTTGCATTGTGTAGAGTGTGCTATATTGTGTTGACATCCATTGTGTTGCATTGTGTTGAGTGTGCTGTATTGTGTTGACATTAATTATAGTGCACTGTGTTGAGTGTGCTATATTGTGTTGACATTAATTATAGTGCATTGTGTTGAGTGCGCTATATCGTGTTGACATTAATTATAATAGTGCACTGTGTTGAGTGTGTATATTGTGTTGACATGCATTGTGCTGCATTGTGTTGAGTGTGCTATATTGTGTTGACATGCATTGTGTGTTGCATTGTGTTGAGTGTGCTATATTGTGTTGACATGCATTGTGTTGCATTAGGTTGACATGCATTGTGTTGACATGCATTGTGTTGACATGCATTGTGTTGACATGCATTGTGTTGCATTGTCCTGACATGCATTGTGCTGCATTGTGTTGACATACATTGTGTTGCATTGTGCTGACATGCATTGTGTTGCATTGTGTTGACATGCATTGTGCTGCATTGTGCTGACATGCATTGTGTTGCATTTTGCTAACATGCATTGTGTTGCATTGTGTTGACATACATTGTGTTGCATTGTGCTGACATGCATTGTGCTGCATTGTGTTGACATACATTGTGTTGCATTGTGCTGACATGCATTGTGCTATATTGTGTTGACATGCATTGTGTTGCATTGTGCTGACATACATTGTGCTGCACTGTGTTGACATGCATTGTGTTGACATGCATTGTGCTGCATTGTGTTGACATGCATTGTGCTGCATTGTGTTGACATGCATTGTGTTGACATGCATTCTGTTGACATGCATTAAGCTGCATTGTGTTGACATGCATTGTGCTGCATTGTGTTGACATGCATTGTGCTGACATGCATTGTGCTATATTGTGTTGACATGCATTGTGCTATGTTGTGTTGACATGCATTGTGCTATATTGTGTTGACATGCATTGTGCTATATTGTGTTGACATGTATTGTGCTGCATTGTGCTGACATGCATTGGGTTGCATTGTGTTGACATGTATTGTGCTACACTGTGTTGACATGCATTCTGTTGACATGCATTGTGTTGACATGCATTGTGTTAACATGCATTGTGTTGATATGCATTGTGGTGCATTGTGTTGACATGCATTTGTGATGCATTGTGTTGACATGCCTTGTGATGCATTGTGTTGACATACATTGTGTTGACATGCATTGTGTTGACATACATTGTGCTGCATTGTGTTGACATGCATTGTGTTGACATGCATTGTGTTGACATGCATTGTGGTGCATTGTGTTGACATGCATTGTGATGCATTGCATTGTGTTGACATGCCTGTGATGCATTGTGTTGACATGCATTGTGTTTACATGCATTGTGTTGACATGGATTGTGTTGCATTGTGTTGACATGCCTTGTGATGCATTGTGTTGTTATGCATTGTGTTAACATGCGTTTGTGATGCATTGTGTTGACATGCATTGTGCTGAATTGCGTTGACATGCATTGTGTTGACATGCATTGTGTTGACATGCATTGTGCTGCATTGTGTTGACATGCATTGTGCTATATTGTGTTGACATGCATTGTGTTGACATGCGTTGTGTTGACATGCATTGTGTTGACATGCATTGTGCTGCATTGTGTTGACATGCATTGTGTTGACATGCATTGTGTTGACATGCATTGTTTTGCATTGTGTTGACATGCATTGTGATGCATTGTGTTGACATACATTGTGCTGCATTGTGTCGACATGCATTGTGATGCATTGTGTTGACACGCATTGTGATGCATTGTGTTAACAAGCAATTTGTTGACATACATTCTGCTGCATTGTTTTGACATGCAATTTGTTGACATACATTGTGCTGCATTGTGTTGTCATGAATTGTGATGCATTGTGTTTACATGCATTGTGTTTTGATGCATTTTGTTGACAAGCATTGTGCTGCATTATGTTGACATGCATTTGTGTTGACATGCATTGTGCTGCATTGTGTTGACATGCATTGTGCTGCATTGTGTTGACATGCATGCATTGTGTTGACATGCATTGTGTTGCATTGTGTTGCATTGTGTTGCATGCATTGTGTTGCATTGTGTTGTCATGCATTGTGATGTATTGTGTTGACATGCATTGTGTTGCATTGTGTTGACGTGCATTGTGATGCATTGTGTTGACATACATTGTGTTGCATTGTGTTGACATGCATTGTTTGCATTGTCTTGACATGCATTGTGCTGCATTTTTCTTGACATGCATTGTGATGCATTGTGTTGACATGCATTGACATGCATTGTGTTGTTATGCATTGTGTTGACATGCATTGTGGTGCATTGTGTTGACATGCATTGTGTTGTTATGCATTGTGTGTTGACATGCATTGTGCTGCGTTGTGTTGACATGCATTGTGTTGTTATGCATTGTGTTGACATGCATTGTGTTGCATTGTGTTTACATGCATTGTGTTGTTATGCATTGTGTTGACATGCATTGTGCTGCGTTTGTGTTGACATGCATTGTGGTGCATTGTGTTGACATGCATTGTGTTGTTATGCATTGTGTTGACATGCATTGTGCTGCGTTGTGTTGACAAGCATTGTACTGCATTGTGTACTGCATTATACGAGCAGAGATGGGTGGCGATCAGTTGTCTGCAAAGGTTCAGAGACCTGTGAAAGCAACAGAACTGCTGCAGCTGAGCAGCGCAGGATGATCAGGAAGACCAGTGTCACAGATCTCCAGCTGCTGCCACCAAACCCTGTCCTTACTGTGATAAATCTTTCCGGGCGCAGATCGGCCTAACCAGCCATCTACGCACTCACCCTCGATCCCAGGATGACTAGATGGTCTTCGTCGTCTCGATGTACACGAAACTCTGTATACGTCGTGTTGCACTGCGCTGTGTCACGCTGTTATGCCGTTTTCCCCCCCGTCGACAGTGTGTTGTGTACGTTGTGGTTACATTGTTCGACTGTGCTGTTTTGTGTTACATTGTTTGGTGTCATGATGTAACACATCATTGTATTTGTAGGCGTTGTATTGTGTTATACTGCCCTGCGTTACATTTTGGTGTCCTGAGTAGTAGATGTCGTGTCGGGGTGTGTGATATTGCGTCATATATTTTCACGCCATGTCGTGTGGTATGTCATGTGGTGTTATGTTGTGTCGTGTCATGTTGTGTTGTGGTACGGTTATCCTGTGTCGTGCTACGTTGTGTGATGTAGTGCTACAGACGTGTCATGTTCATGTTCCGTCGTGTTACATTTTGTTGTTATATTGTGTTTTCTGTTGCCTTGTGGTAGATTATGCCATGGTCTGTTGTCTTGTTGCATGAGTTTCCACGTTTCAGTTTGCTGTAATATATTGTGTTGCGTCTTGTCGTGCCGTGTCGTGTCGTGTCGTGTCGTGTTGTGCTGTGTGTTGTGTGCTGTGTTTCTGTGCTGTGCTGTGCTGTGCTGTGCTGTGCTGTGCCGTACTGGGCTGTGCTATGCTAAACCTTTGTTCCTCCACAGACACACGCATGTGCTCACACAAATCAGCGCCTTATCATTAGCATGCTCTATCCTAAACGATTAACATGGCACGTTTAAACGGTGTCATTTTCAGCTATGCGGGTTTACCCAGAACAGAACTAACTTGGATCATCGGAAAAACGAGAGATTCAGTCGGATGTGTGTCGTGTGCGAGTCAGAAGCTGGAATCGTAGCCATTAGTAAAGACGGTAATTAAAAGAAGCTGCTGTATCAGGGTTGGTCGTGATGTCACTGGACGATAGTTCCACGCTGTTGATGGCTGAAGGTATCAATACAGGACTGCCAGTAAGTCATGTAACTACACTACACGGCATGACAGCAAAGCGACCATCACTCATACGACAGCGTGCACCAGGCAACACCAGGCAAGTGCAACAGTGTTGCACTTGATATAGACGGTAGCCAACAGTTGTTGAGATATATTTGTAGGCTGTAGCTATTGATTACAATGAATCTCTCTCTCTCTCTCTCTCTCTCCTCTCTCTCTCTCTCTCTCTCTCTCTCTCTCTCTCTCTGTGTGTGTGTGTGTGTGTGTGTGTGTGTGTGTGTGTGTGTGTGTGTGTGTTTGTGTGTGTGTGTGTGTGTGTGTGTGTGTGTGTGTGTGTGTGTGTGTGTGTGTGTGTGTGTGCCCGCATGATTGCATTCATTCGTGCATATGTTCGAGCGTTTGCGTGTGTGCATGCGTGCGTGCTTGCGAGTGTATGTGTGTGTATAGTGTGTGTGTGTGTGTGTGTGTGTGTGTGTGTGTGTGTGTGTGTGTGTGTGTGTGTGTTGAAGACATTCGTTAGATAGATAGAAATGTTTCGCGCGCTTGTCGATAAAGCCTGTGATTTATGCCATGAAATGATGACACAAAGTAGTAGGAAAAATGTTTCTGTACCCACACATAAATCAAGAGAGAGAGAGAGAGAGAGAGAGAGAGAGAGAGAGAGAGAGAGAGAGAGAGAGAGAGAGAGAGAATACAAAGTGGACGTCATTTAGACTGATCTGAAAACTTGCTTTAGAATGTACCCTTTCACATTCCTTGCCATAAAAGAATTAGATAATAAGTAAGCCCACAAATACAAGTGCTTCCAAAGACATATTCTCATTGTATGAATTGTTGAAAAGGTTTGTTGTTGTTGTTGTTGTTTTTTCTAAAAATAAATTTCACCGAATTCTGTTGAAAGCGTGTGCACAACCATGGGTTGTTTCATTTAAAAACAATGTGGGAATATACTCTTCACTGATCATCAAGTGAAATATTTTTTGATGCTCTTGAATACAATAGGGGGGTGGGGGATAATAATTTCAAAAAAGTAAATATTGTTCATGATTATACAAGACCCATATTTCTACCTAAAAACGCAGATCCATGTACTACTTGAAATGAACCTCATTTAAGTCCACAGTCTATGGTTGTATTTCAGAACTTCACGTTATCCCCATTTCATGTTTTAGCATCGGTCTTGCAAAGCAAATTAATTCAAAAGGAAAACAAGAGCAGGCCAAAATGCAACCATTATTAAAACGCATGCATTGCAAGGATTTCATGAAAGTACAAGAAAAAAGGGGAGCTGAGTGAGAAGGAGGGATTATGGGTCAGGATTGGGATTGAGGGTGGGGGTGGGGGGAAATGAGAGTGAAAAGAGTGAACATTGAGCGTAAACATTTAAACCATCACTCACTAGCACTGGGGATTCATTCAATCACGCTTATGTTGTCGCATTGAAAGGAATGATTTGGACAGAGATCTGAACGGAATCATATACAGGTGCATAAAAGAATCACAGATGACCCTCTGCGTGTGTGAATGAATATATGTGAATCAATTAGCATGTGAATTAACATGTGTGAGACTGTGCGTTTCATCTCTGTGAGCAGGGGAGTGAAGAGGGGTTGATGATGTGATGGGTTTGAGAGGGGTTCCTGTATTCTTTAGTCTCATTCAGTCATAGTTGTACTTGCTCTATATACTGTTGATTCTGTTCCTAAAGGTAGTATGGTGTATATTTTAGAAGTTATGATTGGATGGTATACGTACAACAGTGAACCTTTGAGCAATATTTAATCATTCATATATTAGAAATGTTTATCACTCATTTTACATGTTTCTGGTGTTCTGTTCATTCTTACTTTCGTGACAACTACTGCACTTGACGCAGTTTCCTTGCTTGAGAGTTGTGACGGACCGTTTTTTTTGTGCGATCACAGTTTTTACAAGAACTCTCGCTAGAAGCGGGTTGGTTAAGCTGGTTAACTGGTGTTCACCTCTACACCGTATAAGTCTGGTGAGCGCGGGTGGCCAACCAGTCTCTGAAGAAATTCCGGCTAGTTCAACTACCCAGCCCAGCCGACGAGGGACTCAGTTTAGTTGTTGTGACAGCCAGGTATGTTCAGTTAGTTAACAAATTGAGAGTCGAAATCGAAATCGTTTCTCCCCACGGTTAGGCGTTTGTAACTTCTTCAACGCCAGTGTAGGATTTTGTTTGTTTGTTTGTTTGTTTTAAAGAAAGGATAGAAAACATTCATTGCTTTGCTATGCTTTTAATTTGCTATGGTGTAGGAGTAAATTATTGTTTATCCTCCGTCCGATAGAAAGAAGAGGAAGCATGCTGTGATGCTTTATTATTGTTTCAAAAGGGGAAAACAAAGTTGTTGTTTATTCTTTGCTAAAGGGTTACGATGGTGAGGCCCGGAGATGAGCAATGGAAACTGTCGTGTGTTTATGTTCCTTTGGTTTATACTATGGGATGCCACACGGAAATCCTTCTAGATTCCGATGTGGGGAGCTAGATGGAAATCTTTCTCATATGTATGTTTTGCTGATGGATACCAGTGATGAATAACCTTTCTCTCATTTATTACTGATGGATAGGAATGAATAGAAATCATGTTGAGAGTTATTTAAAGCCAGCTTATGCTATGTTATGTTATGTGGTGTATAGTGAACATCTACCTGGTGTTAAATAAGAATGCGCAAAGATTGTGTCATGTATGTGAGATAGATATTGATAATGAGGAATAGTTGCTTTTGTTAAAAAATGAAAAAAAGAAAGATGAACGAAAACGTTTTCTCTTGGGAAGTAGTCATCTTGTAAAATGTTAAAACATTATGGTATGATACTGTGAAGTAATCAAAACCTTTTGTCATGAACGAGATGAGAGAAGGTAATGATACACTAAATATACTTTTGCTCATTGTGAAGGTTCATATAGAAATCATTGGTTATACTGTCGCTTATTACGGGAAGTCTATGGTAGTCTTTCCTCGCTAACGCGAAGGTTATGATTTTTGAAGAAAGATGACGTTTCGGCGTGTTGAACTTTTGAGATAGTAATTTTGAAAGAAATAAAGTGTCTCTTTTTATTGAAACCTTGTCGACTTTTGGATGTAGATAAAGCGCTCTGTTATTAACTGTTAATGTGATTTAAAGACTATGGATAGTAGACTAGATAGTCAAAGAAGTTTTTTCGGTTCCCCAGGTTGTGTCCCTGGTGTGTTTGGGAACTGGTTGTCCCTTCCTCGGGCTTGGGGCCTGATGTGTGCCCCCATTCTCCACCGTGCCGGGTGTGCGAGAGGCCAATGTATGCCAGAATCGACCCGACAAGCCAGCTGTGCCAGCGCCTCTTCTGTGAAGGAGAAGTCGTCGCCTTGGGCCGAGTCCGAGTCCTGTTTGCCAGCTGTGCCCTGTGCTGGTCCTGCCAAGACAGAACCACCGCATGGTTTACAACGACCTGCAGCGTCAGCGTCGTTCCTGCGAATTGTGAGATCCTTGTTGTTTTATAGTAGCAGAGCCACAGCTCTTGGAAGTGGAGGTTGGAGCCTGAAACGTAGCAGAGTGCTACTCCAGTGTGTTCCTGTTAATTCAGTTTTTTGTAGGAAGTGATTACTTCCTTGTGGACAGACGTCATTGCATCGTTCCATCGTCACTCACTACCCCTATTGACAGTCGCAGTGTCGTCGCGTCGACTTTGTTCGCCACCTGTGTCAACCCCTACTTACAGACTGTGCTGCTTGTAGACAGTGCCTGTGACAGACTGTTGGCGTGCGCGACAGATATATAACTATACCTATATATTGATATTGTACACCGCTAGTTGGGGGTGTGCTCCATGTGTGTTATTTGTGTTTATTGGTGATGATGTTTTGTATGTGTTGGATGGCCCAGGCAGCACACACAAAAATAAGAAAAGAATTGCAGTTGTGTTGCCTGACTGTCTATGTGCAGTTGAGTGTGTGTGTGTGTGTGGTAGGAAAGCTCGAGCACACATCCATATTTCAGGGAGAATCAGACACACACGGACACACACGCACTAAGCACCCATCCTAACAAGAATGATAACGCTGTCTTTTTATCACCTAATTTGTTTTTTGTGGGATAATATAGTATGTCCTTGACACTGAAGTCTATCTTTTCTTATAACTTACTACGCTTTAACTGAAAAGAGGGAACTTTTTTTTCTTCTTCTTCTCTAGATTGTAAATTGATTTCATTTATAGATACAGTGAATCACTGAAACACCTGACATGTCGCTACAATCACTGGCATGATCCTTATTGTGATGGCAGCGGAACAATCCGGTCCAGTTATTGCAAACGCTTCCCTTTTGGACAGCCATTCACATAGCACATTGACCTGTGACAGTGAGCGCTTCCCAGACTGAAGTGGGGTGCACTGATACAGGAGAGAGTAAGAGAACCATTACATTCTGGTGAACATAATGCTAAACAAAGTCAGTGCCAGGGCACATCCTTGTTTCACTCCACTGTACACTGGGAAGGGTCAGACACGTCATTTTCTACTAAGTGAGACTTCATATGAAGGATCATTATGATCCTGATGAACTTCGGTGGACAGATGAGTTTAGACAGTAGGCCTATATAACCCACAAACTCTCACTACTGACAGTATCAAAAGCTTTTGTCAGGCCAACAAAGAGAACGTAGAAGTTCTGGTTCTGTTCCCTGCACTTCTCTAGTCAGTAACATCATAGGAGTGCCATTATTGTCATGATACACCTGCTGCTTGTCAGTGCAAGAAATAAGCAGATGATATCCCACAATGTTTCACATAAATTCAAACTTAATGCATGTTATCCTGATTTTTTTTTTTCTTTTCGAGTAAGTAAATAATCTACCCGCATCAGTACAATGTACCAAACTCAGTAAATATGGAGATCACTGGTTGAGTGTGTAACTGTTTATCTCATCATGTGGGCACCCATACTGTACCTTTGGAGAGGAGGGGACATTAAAAAAAGCTGATTTATGAACAGATGTTAATAAGGAGACAACAGAGTGACATTAAACAGTAACCATAAGACGACACCTGTCTACTGTGAAGATAAGCGGTATTAATATTTAACTTCCGAATGGATTGGCCTCTAAACTGAGTGCCCGTCTATCATATACTAGCGGGTGGTGCGCACTTCCGTTCAGAAAGATCAAATGGATGTCCTTAGAAATAAAAAAAAAAAGCACATGAAACACACACACACACACACACACACGCACACGCACGCACACACACACACAAACACAAACACACACACATGCACACACACTTACGCACACTCACACACGCACACACACACACACACACACACACACACACACACACACACACATACCTCAAGTTTGCAAACACATGGATATACACACTTGCATACACACATAATGATGTGCACATGCACACAGACATACACTGAAAAGACACACACAATGACTAATACACTAAGACGCACACACAGTGCAGACACCCATACAGAGCAAATAATAAGTTCACACATAACCAGTAAAAAAAATGGAATGATGATAGATAGATAGATAGATAGATAGATAGATAGATAGATAGATAGATAGATAGATAATAGATAGATAGATATAGTTAGATAGATAGATAGAGAGTGAGAGAGAGACAGAGAGAAACACACACACACACACACACACACACACACACACACACACACACACACACACACACACATACACACACGTGACACACACAATGAGTGAATGACACGCACGTGTACACTTCTTGTTCTTCTAAACGCGAGTGTGCGATCTGGCAGCATGCGCCAGAATAATCTACTTTCATCCATGTTGAGGATATCTTTTTTTCTCATAGTTTTTTGAGTGGGCAACAGGACATTACTAAACAAAGATCTGTGATCAATTCATCTACACTGTTTCTTTCTCCACTTACTTTTCTGTATGAAATGTTGTGGCGTATGTTAAAGCGCCTGATCCAACCTTCAGAGCAACACCACTCTGTCAAGCCCAGATCTTTGGTAAACTGTTGTGCTTTTGGTTTCAAAATAGTGCCGGAGACAGGCATGTTGTTCGCCCTTGTTTTCTTGAACCAGTCCAAAAGGGCATTCTCAATCTCGGGCTGCATTGCACGTCTGTCATGTTTGCATTTTGAATTGCAGTCCCACTTATAAAATTTTTCCTTCAAACTTTCCCTGTTTTTCACAATCACACTAACTGTTGCTTCAGAAATTCCAAACTCAAGGTCTAACTCGCTTTGCTTCTTGTTGTTTTCTTCAGCTTGTTTGATTAAATCTGTTTTTCTTTTCAGTGACAGAGTCACACGTTCGTGCGTCATTGTTTTGTCAAGGGAAAACTTGGGACCAAGACCAAGAAAAACGTTTACTGTAGCAGTGGTTTACTATTACCGATGTTTACTATTTGCCGAGTTCACTATAACAGCATGTCAAAGGGAAGTAAGTCTCATAAAAAAAATCTACTATAGCCGGCGGTGGGAAGCTTCAGGGACTTGAAAATGAGTTTACTATGAAGGATGTTTATTATTTCCGATGTTTACTATTTCCGGCTAAAATCAACAGAGACTAAGAAGGACTGGGTCCGGGACCAAGAAAAACGTTTACTGTAAGCAACTGTTTACTATTTCCGGCGTTTACTATATCAGGAGTTCACTATACACCACGAGAAATCAGCTCTTAAACCAACCCAGGTTACTCAGTATCTAGGGGTGATTATTAATTCCAGAACAATTGACAGTCACTTTTACACCTGAAAGGAAAGACAATCTGAAACACTGCTCGTATCTTAGAAGGCAACAACAAAGTTGCACTGAGACAAACAAAGGGAAATTTTGATGGATATACCACACTGACTCCACGATTTAAAGAAGAACTTAAGTGGTGGGTAAGTAATATAGATACTGCTTACAATGACACTACCCATCCAGATTTTGATGTTACTGTGACGTCAGAGGCCAGTATGACAGGCTGGGGATGTGCATGTGAGACACAGAGCTCTGGGGGATTGTGGCTACCAGTTGAAGCTCGCTTCCACATTAATTACCTTGAACTGAAGGCATTTTATTTTGCAATGAAGTGTTTCCAGGCAGATCTTGATGGAAAACACGTGCGCTTGTTGATTGATAATTCTACAGCAGTAGCCTGTATTAACAACATGGGCACAAGCCACTCTGACAGCTGTAATGAGATGACAGCCACTATCTGGCAGTGGGCTGTGAACAGAAATGTATGGCTGAGTGCATACCACATCCCAAGGAAAGACAATACAGCTGTGGATGAAGAATCAAGAAAAATGAATGTGGATGCAGAGTGGAAACTGGACGGTACTGTGTTGACGGATGCGGTCAACAAGTTGCTGATTTCCTTTGAAATTGATTTGTTGGCTTCCAGAATAAACAAACAGCATCACTGTTATGTCTCTTATAGAGCTGACCCAGAGGCACATGCAGTTGATGCTTTCTCCTTAAATTGGGAAAAACCACAATGGTATGCTTTTCCTCTTTTCAGCCTGCTGCCCAGTATTTTAGAGAAGATACAGAAGGAGAGAGCGACAGGCCTGCTCATTCTCCCCTTGTGGCCCACACAGGTCTGGTGGCCCGTTGTGCAGAAAATGCTGACCCTGACCCAGGAACCAGACCGTCTACCCTGCACACCTGCCTTGCTCACACTGCCCAGCTACCCGGGTCGCACTCAAACCGCCTGCTGCCAAAGCTACACCTTCTGGCATGCAGTGTACCAGGAGCACGTTTGAGCAGGAAGGATTCTCCCCTGATACAGTAGATCTTCTCATGAGCTCCTGGGGGCCCAACACCAGAAAGTTGTACAACATACATTAGTAGGTGGATGAAATGTGCCTCAAAAGCGGTATGGCAGTGAGAATGCCCACACCGCCACAGGTTGCAAATTTTTTTAGCTTCCATGTTTTTTCAGAGGGGGCAAGCTACAGTGCTATAAATTCTGCAAGAAGTGCATTATCAGTTTTTCTGCCACCAGTGAAAGGTATAGTCGTAGGTAATTTACCAGAAATCTGCAGGCTTGTCAAAGGGGTTTTTGAGGAAAGACCTGCACTGCCAAGGTACTGACGCACTTGGGATGTTAGTCTAGTGTTGGATTAAATGTGCTCACTTCCAGATGTAGATACTGTGGATTTGAAACAACTGACATTCAAAACAGTAACTCTAATGGCACGTCTTACTGGGCAGAGGCCATGCTCTTCATCTACTGAAAACTACAGATGTGCATGTCGGTGAAAGGAAGTGCATTTTACAGTTTTCTAGTAATCACAAAACACTAAGCCAGGCAGCCACACAGAACCAGCAGAAATTCTAGCCTATTCGCAAAACACCAAATTATGCTTAGTGACGCACATACAACTGTATCTGAAGAAAACTGAAGCGCTCAGAAAGGGCCAGAACACTTTATTGCTATCCATAGACCACACGCTCCTATTTCCAGAAACACGTTTTTTCTCGGTGGGTCAACAACTGCTGGCTTTAAGGAGTGGACACAGAGACACATGGTGCACACACAACGCGTGCCGCGAGTTGTTCAGTTGTTGCAAGTGAAGGTGTGAACCTTGCCACCATCCTCAAAGTGGCTGGATGGTCGGCAGAAAATACCTTCACCACGTTTTATAGGAAAGCGGTACTGTCTAAACCTAATTTTGGACAGGCAGTAATGGACAAGTTTGTTAAGAAGTCGTGACTTCTGTACAGTTTGTACTTGGCAAATTTCAGACTTCCCAGGGAATGTGTTTACAAATGTTCTGCATTTTATTGCATTTGAATGCAGGCCAGTAGGCACTGCAGTTAGCGTGTATTTCAAGTTTGTGTCCAACATGTTATGTTTGGTAATATTCACCTGTACTGAATCAGATTGAATGGATGTACATGAATTGATGACTGCAATTGGTTTTTGCAATTATGTGAAATGTTGCGCAGTCAGTAGATGCTCTAAATCTTCCGTGACTCTGTATGACCAAAGAGAGGCGATGAATAATTGAAAAAATAAACTAGACTTACGTAGAAAGGTGACGTTTAATTTCAATATTTTCTGGAAAAGATTATCGCGCGACAACTTTTCACGAGAAATGTCCCATAAAATATGTAGCTGTCCATAAAATACTGTTACTCGAAATTTTGCGACCGTTTTTTTGTCGACAGGACACTGTGAAATATTGTAGTCAGTGAATACTGTCGCTTGTGACACATTTTCACGTGAAATCTTAGTGCTAGAGTTAACATTTCCTGTGAAATATGGTCGCAGCGTTAATATTTCACAGCGACCATTTTTCTGCAAAGTGAGAAAACGTCGCGGCGGTTGAGCGTCAAATTATCACAGGAAATAATACAGCCTGCCATGGAATAAAAAAATCGTCGCAAGTGATTTTTTATCATAAATGTTTTTGACGAAAGTCAAAATTCCATTCGAACTTCCCCTGCGCTATCCACGTTATTCCAACAAACAGGACCAGTCAAGTGCTGTGAAAAGTGACATGATGCTTCCTCAAAAGATACAAATGGGCAAAACGAAATGAAGCCAGTGGCAGAAGAAAACCTGGCCTCTGTGACACGTGCAGTGGCTGTACTGTGAACAGCAATCACTGTTGATGATGAAAATGCTGTTGCAGTTAGGGTTGATGAATGTGTCTTCATCATGGATGAATACGTTGTATTGGTTGCGAACTTATATAGTACGAGAAGGCCAACTATATGAAGGACTGGGTTTAAAGGACTGTACAATGATGTTAGAAGAAAATCTACAATCTATTCAGACTGAAAATGTGTATATGATAGTATGGGGAGATTTAAACCCAAAAAGAGGTTGTGAATAAGGATATGGACAAATATATATCTGAGTTTGGAATGAATGGTAAAGACGTCGTGAATATGCGTTGCTCTACGGATGTTTCTATTAAAAGTCATGGAAAATCAGGTTGGACCATTGCTTTTAAATTCGATCTTTTAATTTTGAATGGATTCTGTTATGGTGGCCATATAAGTGTTTTCCCTGGTTTCACTCTAAGGATGTAGTGTCATTGATTAATTTCTTGTTTCTGAATGTTCATTGATAAATGCACTGTGTGTGTTGGATTTAAGTTACTCTCCTGACATTTCCCAGCCGAAATGAAATTAAAACATATATTAGGCAAGGTAAGGTAATGTTGCTTATAGCCCAGCCGACCGCAAAGGGCCATGTCAGGGATGGGCATATCATACGTTGGGCATGAAAGAAGATATTCCATCAGAGAAAGTCAAAGAACGGATCGTGTGGTCCTAAAAAATGTGGAATGCTACAAGGGTGAACTTGAAAATAACGACTTCGAAGAATGCCTACAAAAAGCCTTGGATATGTTATATGTTATATATCGATATCAACGTTGATGTATATTTTCACGGGCATTCTGTGGAGTTGGGTGGTTCAGCTGGTTGATAATAAAAGGAAAAAATGCAAAGAGTGGTTGGATCGTGATTGTGAAATGATTCTGGATGATACTGGTAATGAAGTAGTTAAGGGCCTTCTAAACAATGAAAGCAATGGTGATCAAATAGTATTACACGGAAGATTATGTACACGAAATAAAGGAATATGGGTGGCAAAAGATTTTTTTAACCGTAAATTTGAGAATCAAAACCACGAAATCTAAAAAAAAAAAAAAAATCAGTCAGAAATCCAAGTCTATTTTGGACAACAATTGGATCAATGAATAGATCACTTATTTATATTGGTTTTCTTTTTTTATTTCTAATAAGTTTTAAGGCTTCAAATGAGAACAACAGAGTAAGTGAAGATGCTTGAGACTTAAAGGAACCTTTACTTAATGATCCAATTTTCAGCAATGAAGTGATTGATAGCAAACAAAATCTAGGTCAGGAAAAAAGTGCAGGTACAGATAGAAGTTTGAGTGAAACGTTGACACATGCAAAATTCGGTCTCCACAGACTTCCCAGTGCTTTTACTCAACAGATTATTTAACAATGGGATCTTCCCAGCAGCTTGGGCTAAATCCAGTATCATTCCATTCATAAAATGTAAGATCCCAATAACCCATGAAACTATCGTGGAGTGGCACTGACAAGTATTGTTAATGAAGTTCATAATCGTTCTTTTTTAATAAAACAATGACAAGATGTGAAGTAAGGAAGGATGAAATAATTAAAGAACAAGCTAGGTTCCAATTAGGTTATGACACCATCAACCATATTTTCACTCTTTCTGCACCGATTCAATCACATTTACTGAAAAATACAAAATCGCACATTACCTTTGTGGACTTAAGCGAGGCCTGTGACATTGCCTTTCTGGACTTTAGAAAGGCTTTTGACTTTGTCTTTCTGGACTTTAGACAGGATTGTGACTTTGCCTTTGTTGACGTTAGAACAGCCGGCGACTTTGCCTTTGTGGACTTTTGCAAGGCCTGTGAACTTGCTTTGTGGACATTAGCAAGGCCTGCAACTTTGCCTTTGTGGACGTTAGCAAGGCCTGCAAATTTGCCTTTGTGGACTTTTGCGAGGCACGTGACTTTGCCTTCGTGGACTTTAGAAAGGCCTGTGACTTTGCCTTTGTGGGCTTTAGAAAGGCCTGTGACTTTGCCTTTGTGGACATTAGAAAGGCATGTAACTTTGCCTTTGTGGACATAGAAAGGCCTACGACTTTGCCTTTGTGGACTTTAGCAAGGCCTGTGACTTTGCCTTTGTGGACTTTAGCAAGGCCTGTGACTTTGCCTTTGTGGACTTTAGCAAGGCCTGTGACTTTGCCTTTGTGGACATTAGAAAGGCCTGTGACTTTGGCTTTGTGAACATTAGAAAGGCCTGTGACTTGTCTTTGTGGACTTTAGAAAGATGTGTGACTTTGCCTTTGTGGACTTTAGAAGGGTCTGTGACTGTGAATGGAAACATGTTGTGGAGTACTTTACATAAACGTGGAGCAGATGGCACGTGACATATAACTTCATGGTGTTCTTGTTCCTTCAACCAAGAAGATGATGAACCCACCTTCTACTCTAGACGGTGGATGACCACATCAACACCAGATCTAGCGTTCACCACCAACGACCTGTTCGTCAGGACCACAAGAACAGTTCTGGAGGAAGTGACCACAAGCCCGTCAAACTCTCTATCAACCTCAGCTGACAGTCTCCACAAGCAAAGTGTTTTCCCCACTGGAATTATCGAAAGGCGGACTGGACTTTCTTCGAGACTCGCACAGATACATACACAAAGCCAATCAATATCAGGCAGAAGGACTCAAACAAGATGGTCCAAGACTTCACAAAGGCCGTCTTGAAAGCTGCTACAGAATCCATCCCAAGAGAAGCACGTAAAGACTACAATCCCTACTGGATGAGGAACTCTAGAATCTGGAAGATGCCATTACGGAAGCCAGGGACCGAGCAGAAAAGCAGCCACCACTGGAGAACAACATAGCGCTGAAGGAAGTAACTGCCAGATACAAGCTGTCCTGTGCACAAGCTGCAAGAAAAAGCTGGCAAGAGAAAACTGAAAGCCTAAATCTCGACAGGGATGGCAGCAAGCTGTGGAAACTGGCTAGAACCCTCTGTAATGAAACAACAAGTCACACCACAATAGCAATACGAGAGAATGGAAATTACCTCTCTGGAAAGAAAGCAGCAGACCACTTCAGAGACGTCTATGAAAACATCAGCAACATGGAAGTCCTCCTAAACATAGAGCTGCAGTGCACAGGCCCAAGGTGAACTTCATGAGGACGAGCCCCAAGAGGAAGTAATGATCACAGCTTTCACAGAGAAAGAGCTGGAGGGAGCGTTGCAGAGCCTCAATCTGAAAAGGTCACCTGGACCAGACAGAATCACAAATGAAATGATTCGGCATCTTGGGATGAAGAGCAAGGCAATCCTTTTAAAAATCTTTAACTCCAGCTGGAAGACAGGATCAGTACCACAGTATTGGAGGGAAGCAAACATGATCCCCATTCACAAAAAGGGAAAGGACAAGTCGAAGGCCGACAGCTACAGACCCATCAGCCTTAAAAGCTGCTTAGGAAAGCTAATGGAGTGACTTGTCAACACAAGGCTTGTCTGGCACCTTGAGGAGCATCAGCTGCTGAGCCCTGAACAGGCAGGCTTCCGCCAACACAGATCAACAGAAGACCAGATCACATTCATCACGCAAAGCATTGAGGACGCTTTCCAAGAAAAGAAGAACACGCTTGATGTCTGGATTGACATGGAGAAGGCGTTCGACAAAGTCTGGAAGGACGGACTTAGGCTCAGACTACGGCGATGTGGTGTGTCTGGGAGGATGTACACCTGGATCAGCCAGTACCTACACAACCGCCAAGCCAGAGTCAAGATTCAGGGCCAGAAAAGCAAGAAGAAGAGGTGCTGAGACAGGGAGTACCACAAGGAGGAGTCCTTTCGCCAACACTGTTCCTCATCTTCATAGATTACATCGTCAGAGACTGCCGAAAGGGGTCAGAGGAGCGATCTGTGCAGGTGACCCTGGTACTTCGGTGCACTTCAGCACAAGTACGCCTCCAGACTGCGCTCAATAAGATCAGCGACTGGACCAAGGAAAGGCTTGTCTCTGTCAACTCAAGCAAAACAACCTACACAGTCTTCAGCCTATCCAGCAAGAAGCAAGAGGTGAAGCTGACACTGAACAACCAAAGGCTTGTAGAAGAACCCACACCTACCTACCTGGGAGTGACCTTTGACCGCAGGCTCACTTGGAAACAGCAGATCACCAGATGCTGTAGCAGGGCCAAGTTGAGACTGGCAATCATGAGGAAACTTGCGGGGATGGACTGGGGGCTGACGAACGTACCCTGAGAGAGACTATATACAGGGAGAGTCCAACCTGTAGTTGAGTACGGGACGTCAGCATGGGCATCAGCTGCAAAGTCTAACCTCAACCATCTCAATAAGATACAGAACCAAGCTCAGCATGTCATAATTGGCGCCATGAGATCCACTCCAATCCTGAAGATGGAGGAGACCACTGGGCTACAGTCATTGGAGGACAGAAGGGACACAAAAATTCTCATCCAAGCAGCAAAATTCAAACGCCTTGAAAACCATCCAATGAACGACAGAATGAGCAGACCCACCAAGCCAGCTGAAAAGAGGCAGCTTCATCCACCAGTCAAGACGCCTTGAAAGACAATCCCCAGTCTTGATGGAACACGAAGCAAAGCTTGTCCCGGCAAATGTCACCCACCCATCTTGGAAGAGGCAGGTGTTCTCAACAGTCGTTACCAGCATTCCTGGAGTGGAGAAGAGGAACACAGTCAGACACCCAAAGAAAGGCCCTGGCCATGGAGTACATCTGCAACCAGTATCCCCAGGAAGACTGGACCCATGTCTTCACAGATGGCTCCACCACAGAAGCAATGAGGGGTGGTGGAGCTGGAATCTTCCTCTGATACAAAGACAGAGATGAAGAAATTGCAATTCCAACAGGAAAATACTCCACCAACTTCCGAGCTGAGCGAGAAGCCCTCTGTAAGGCAGCCACAACAGTCTTGCAGAACTCACACAAAAACAACAGGGCAGGTGGTGGTGTTCTCTGATGCTCTCTCCTAGCTCCAAGCCCTCAAGTACTCCCGCTGCAAAGAACAGAACCATCTCACTTCAGTCCTTGTTGCTCTGAGTGCCAGAGTGGAGAAAGTGGTGATATAATGGGTACCAGCACACTGTGGCATCAGAGGCAACGAAAAAGCAGACATTCTGGCAAAAGACAGTGCACAGAATGAGCAGGCAACAACCTGGTGTCATACGATGAAATTAGGACAATCATCAAGGCACAGCAAGGAATAAAAAGGCGCCTCCTGCATCCCAAATACACAACCAGAAGACACATACCATTTGCTGGGATGATGGGAAGGTCAAGATGTTCCGCCTGAGGACTGGACACAATCGCCTACTCCACCACATGCACACAAAATTTGGCATTGGACAGAGTGGAGAGTGCCCTTGTGGTGAGGGACCATGACAACTGGCCACATCCTTCAAGTCCGTACGACGTATGCAGCATCCAGGAGAAAGTACTGGCCAACACCGACAGCAGTGGAAGCCAAGCTATACGGCACCCTGGAGGAAATGCGATGGACAGCAGCTTTCATCAAGGACACCGGGCTGCTCATCTAACAGGATGGCGAACGAGGAAGAAGAAGAAGAAAGGCATGCGACTTTGCCTTTTTGGACATTAGCAAGGCCTATGACTTTGCCTTTGTGGACATTAGCAAGGCCTGTGACTTTGTCTTTGTGGACTTTAGAAAGGCGTGTGACTTTGCCTTTGTGGACTTTAGAAAGGTCTAAGACTGTGAATGGAAACATGTTGTGGAGTACTTTACATAAACGTGGAGCAGATGGCACGTGACACATAACTTCATAGTGTTCTTGTTCCTTCAACCAAGAAGATGATGAACCCACCTTCTACTCTTTGTGGACATTAGAAAGGAATGTGACTTTGCCTTTGTGAACATCAGAAAGGCCTGTGACTTGTCTTTGTGGACTTCAGAAAGGCGTGTGACTTTGCCTTTGTGGACTTTAGAAAGGTTTGTGACTGTGACTGGAAACATGTTGTGGAGTACTTTACATAAACGTGGAGCAGATGGCACGTGGCACATAACTTCATGGTGTTCCTGTTCCTGTAGTAGCAAGCTTGGATGATAGTTGTCATTTCTCAGACGTTTCGGACTGTCCACAGGGAGTGAAGCAATGATGTTTATTAAGCCCTTTCATGTTTTAGGATTTGTTAATGAATTGGCAGTAGAGGTAAGCAGAAAGGAAAAGATGGTGTTCAATTTGATTCCAAGAGCAGTTGAATTTGTTCTAATGTTATTCGCAATTAATGTAATACTACTGTCTAGCACTGCTGCAGGTTTACATAATCAATCAAACAAATTGAAAAAAGAGGCAAAAGAGAAGAAGAACTTTGAGAAAAGTGAAGTTATTATGTTCGGAAGGTTGGTCATCCCTCCTGCCATATAAAAAAAATGATTCTACAGTGCTACAAAAATAGCAATTCGCACACAGATTTAAGAATATTGTTCACTATAATGCTGAGCTTCAAATCAGGGAACTGTAGAAAAGGAATAAATGGGGTAAAAGAAATTATAATAGCTTCACATAACCTCAATTGTATTGATTGCAATATACTCTGAAAACGTTTTTTTTTTAATGTTCCACAACGTCCTTTAAACACAGTAGAATATAGTGAAACAGGCATACGCCCATTATACATTAGGCGTTCTGTCAAATGTGTAAAATACTGATGAAATCCACTAAGGTTACTTGTCTAAAAACTCTGTAAACAGGCGTATAAAATGTTACTAAATGAATATGAACAGAGCAAAAAATTGGGTATACCATATGAAGAATATCTGAATTACTGTACATAGATTTGGACTTTTGTTACAGACAGATCAAAAGCCCCTTATAAACAAAACTGGTACTCTGAATGGAGGTACAGGAAGACATAATCGGCTTTATAGCGTTAACAGCATATTTGAAACAGAGAAATATATTTCGATAATGACGAAATGTGGGCATAGAATGTGTTTCGCGCCAGCCTGAGATCACACTTGGCACTCTTGGCTGAAACGCCCATAAAAATGATTCCACACCGAGCCATCCACATCGTCGCCTTGCCCATCGTGTAGTTTCTTTAGGGAGGATGATGAATTGCATTTCTGTTTCATTGTAAAGAATACAATACTATACTGGAAAATATATGAAAAAGAATATCGCTAAACTTGGGACACAGAACGCTGATGTGAACAACGACTATGACAGGTAAATCTTGCGCAAGGTATATTGCAGAGCGTTGAGCATTTAAACAAAGAAATAAAACTGAAACTGATGTGAATACAGGATTGAACGAAATTCGATGGAGACAGTAAGACATTTTGGTTTTAGTTCTCAACGCATTGTGAATTCTTCGAGATTGCATAACACTGGATAGTTGGTATTCAGGCTGACTATGCTTAGAATACAAGCTCTGTACTGGTCTAATTCACGTTAAATTTGTTTGCCATATCTGCCTTTTGTTTTGCCCAACTCCCCCTTCTCCCCTCTCTCAATCCATGTTACCTAGACTGTATCGTTAATGACATAAAAAATGTTCAGTGTCCACACACACACACACTCATACACGCACGCGCGCGCGCGCGCGCGCGCGCGCGCGCGCGCACACACACACACACACACACACACACACACACACAGACATACGATACGATACTCAGTCTGTTCACCATCAGGTCTTACCCAGTTTCTTTCCCCTGATAATATGACGGAATAGATTTGCCACGTACCAGACTCCACTACAAGAACCATGCTGAGCCTCGGGTACAGGTGCTGTGAGAAGTACAGTCCCTCATGTGTGTCCCTCGAAGACTGCATGGGCATGTCTCTGGGACGTTCACCTTCCACTGAACCCTGTAGGGTGGCCTTGGACAGGGAGTCATGGTGTGACACATGCCCGTGTCAAGTCAACTTACAGAGTCTGATCACTGCATGTCATCATCATCATCATCATCATCATCATCACCGCCACTACCACCACCACACCATCATCATCATCATCATCACTGCCACCACCACCACCATCATCATCATCTTCTTCTTCTTCTTCTTCATCATCATCATCATCATCATCATCATCATCATTTTAGTCATCGTTTGGCCTCCTCCTCCTCCTTTTCTTTTTCTTCTGCCTCCTCCTCCTCCTCTTCTTCTTTCTCCTGCTCATCCTCCTCCTCCTCCTCCTCCTCTCTTCTTATTTTTCTTTGTCACAGAGTGGAGTGTGGGGTGCTTGCGAAAAGATCTGTTATATCTGTCTCCTGGATGTCTGAATGCGTGTAAGCTGTTTGTGAATTTTATCAGATCAATCTTACTTTCACTCACTAACACCACCCTACAATGTAACAGCACAAACAGGAATCTAGCGAGGAGTGCACATTTAATAACAATGAAATGGAATTTTTCTTTTTCTTTCAGCACATGGACAACATCAACATGTAACTGTAAACTAATTCATCAACATACGTGTGCACCCACACTCCCTGTTAGGCTAGAAAATAATTCATAATTCATGACACAATACAGTAACAAGAGGGAGAAGGATTCATATCATCACTCATGACATAACACAATATGCACATCAACAAAAAAGGATGTTTACTTTCTCACAGAAAATTATCACTCAAGCCTTTCCTGCACACACACACACACACACACACACACACACACAGAAAAGAAACCACTCTGACCTCAAATTCTGATGCACTGAAGGCATTCCACACAATATCTCTGCTGTGACTGGGCACAGAAGAAACTGGTCCAACACCTATGACTGGGCACAGGGGATGAAAAACTGGTCCAACACCTGCAACTGGGTACAATGGATGAAAACGGGTCCAACACCTGCAACTGGGTACAATGGATGAAAACTCTAACAGTTGAGGACCGGTCAGTCATCCGAAAGGAAGACACCAGGGAGACATGGCCGCACAGGAAGTGGGCAGGCTACAGTGTGTCGAGGAGATGAAGGCCACTGGAGGAGAGAAGCAAGTCCTGGCCTCCACGAAGGCTACCACACCACAGGAGGGGGAAGAAGGACCACTCCGACGCTCCCACCAGAGCACACACAGCCTGGCCAGCACCCCAGATGAAAATTCCCTACAAAGTAAACAACACCATCAATATCCAATCTACCAACTATTCAACATCAAAAGTAGTGATAGATTAGAAAGAGCAGAATCGAAATGACCAAACCTGTGCAACTCCGCAAAAACACACAAATGAGCAAACTGACTGAGCACTTTCCAAAACACACGCAAATATTAGAAAGTCTGAACATTTTGATCTAAAATGTTTAAAGAAAGCGCTATCAGTTAACTAATATTATCGTACAATGAATCCACATGGTTAGAACAAAATTCTTACCCTCTGTGGGGGATTAACGAGCACTACCCGACCAACAAGCGGGTACAGCGAGCATAAGGGAGCAGATGTGCCTGCCTCCACAGTCATATTCGATCTGTGCAAGTCTAACAGTCCAGTTTTCGAACATTAGCTAGTGAGTAAAATTCACCAGCGGAAATGAAGAAGAGAGAAAAACCCTTCTGGCTACACACACAGCAGATGCGCATAACTCATCGCGAATCGTGCCTGTGATATTCTTCTGCTTCTTCATCTTCTTCTTCTTCGTCGTCGTCGTCTTCTGCGTCGTTATTGTCATCATTGTAATACATATCAACACCATTATGTTCATGATGATAGATATTACATACCGTTATTGGAAGTGTAATTGCTGATTATGCAATTAGTATCAGTACTTCCATTGTCACATCATTACATCACAACACTCGTATTCAGGTAATGTATGTTGTAAAAGTGGATATAAACTGCGATACTGTGATAGTGCTAATCATGGCTTTCTTGATAAATCATAATCCAATCAGTCGACTGGGAAAGCTGTGGAGAAATCGTTACCCAGGGCCTCCTATAGAAGCCTACCCTACGGTTTCCATACAAACCTGATTTTCAAATTGCACCCTTAAGGCGCCTGGCTCAGTTTGACTTGAAACAACTCAGACATTTCACACCAATAAAACAGACAAAAGGACAACCGAGTATTCACACACACACACACAACACACCTCTCCACCATTCTTTTTCTGCTACCTCATCCTCTTCACTCTCCCTCTTCCCTTTTGCCTCTTTCCTTCACCCCTTCCCCCCCCCCCCCCCCCCCCCCCCACACACACACACACACACACACACACACACACACTGGATCATCTAAAATTTACGGTACTACTGTGGGATGAGAGGGACAACTCTCAAACTCAAACTCAAATAGTTAAATTGCAAAGCTACCGACCTCTCTTCATTGAGGTCAAGAACAAAAGTAGAACACACACGCGCTTGGCGCTTATACTGAAAATTAAGAAAATATTTGCATAACAAAATGTTCTTCTTGAAATTACTTTAAGCATTTTTCCATGTAAACTGATAGCAGTTCTTCTCTTCGTTTTAGTGCTTTAAAAAATATACATAGCTACAGAGCAAGCTACAACTTTCCTTTCATTTTGCAGTAAAAGAAGAAATGATACATGATGAACATTTCTAGTATGAGACAAAATGTATTTATCTCTTAAATCTTCATTGGATGGTCAAACAATCAAAAAATGTATTGTGTCCACGATTTTGTTTACATAACAGACATTTTTTTGGAGTTGAGTATATATCTTTGATGGACATTCAAATCACTAATGCCAAGTCAAAATGTCACGAACTCTTTGCGAATGTTAGGCATTGTAATATCAGTTAGATAGTGCTCAGGCTGCCATAAGGATTTGAAGGAAGAATATGTTGGATATCTGTCACTATTAAGTATTTTACTGTCCCAGTGTTGTCTATAACAGTCAATCATGTGTTGTTAAATTCAGTTAAAAACAGTTTCTCGTAATTCACTTCACCATTTCACCAAACAAAAGAAAAACCATAAGTATTCAAATGATGTTTTACTGACCCAATTTGTTTCTGCACTCCGATTTCTTGTACATTGCAATAAATTTGATTTGTCCATTTCATGTGCTTGTTTTGGTAGTCTAGCGAGTGACATCTTTTGCAGTTTGAGCCAGTAGTGCATTGATTTTATTGCACTATCTTAATACAAAGGATACCTTCATAGCTCACCGCATACCATTTTATTTGGGGTATGTGGGCGTACATTTAAAAAGCGTTGCATGCAAACAAGTGAGGTAATTCGATTACATGTAGATGAGACTGTCCCCAGACGTCTGCAGCGTATAAAAGCATAGGTTTCACTTGCGCATCAAAAACTTTTTAAAATAGACTTCTATCCATTGTCCCCCCAAACTCCACATAGTTTTCATTATTTCAACAATTTGGCTTTAACCCTGCCTGCATATTCCTCGAGTGCAGTGTCGTATGACAGCTTTGTGGTTAAAGTAAATCCCAAATTCTTGTATCTGTTAACAACTTCAATCTGTTTTCCCTGATAGAACCATTTTTCTGCTTTTCATAAATGTCCCCCTTTTCTAAAAACCATAACTTTCGTTTTCTTTAAGTTTACTTTAAGTCCTATTGAAGTTGACACCTTCAAAATTGTTTAATTGATTTCGTAGCCTATATCATCAGCAAATAACAATAAAAAGATTTCTTGTAAGCCTGGCAAAACTGGATTCTGTGTTTGCCATGCTGTGTAACGTGTTTGATCTCTGCCTTAATGCCTTTGGTACCGTTGGTCATGAGCTTGGTCTTTTCGGTGCTAATCGCCATCAACTCGACTTCATTTCTGCGAGGCCGTCAATATCATCTGCAAATCGCAAATTGATGATTGTTCTTCCCCCGATGCTAGCTGTTCCTCCATGATTTTCCAAGGCATCCTCCATGATCCTCCAAGAAGACATTGAAGAGAGTTGGTGAGAGCAGACATTCCTGGCGCACGCCAACAGTGGTATGGAACCAGTCACTTATGCTGCCATTCAGGAAGACGGTGCTATTGTGTTTGTTGTATAGCTCTTCAATCATGTCGACGAGGTTGGCATAGATATTGTACTTCCTCATGGTTGTCCATAATGCTACATGCCATACCATGTTGAAGGCCTTCTTAAAATCAATAAATACGTAGTAGAGATCTTGTTGGTACAGCAGACATTTTTTGCAGATTATTCTCAAGTTAAATATCTGCTCAGTTGTGCTTCGACCATCTCTGAAACCTGTTTGTTCCCCAGCAATGATGGTCTCTGCTACAGGTTTCAACCTTTTCAGTAAAACTTCTAGCATGACTTTGCTTGGATGACAGATCAAGCTGATCGCGCGATTGTTCTGGCACAACTGTAATTACCTTTCTTTGGAAAAGTGATGATCAGTGACTGTGTCCAGGGAATTGGTCAGATTCCAGTGGTCCAGATCTGTTTGCAGATGGCAGTGAGAGCAGTGATCATGGCGTCTCCTCCTGCCAGAACCAGTTCTGCAGGTATGCTGTCAATTCCTGCTGACTTCCCTTGTTTGAGTGACTTGACTGCTGCTTCAACTTCTTCACGTAGGAAGTGATGTGAGTCATCTTCTGGTCTGGCTTTTGCTTATGGACAATGCAGTACTGCTGGGTCTCTGTTGAGCTGATAGTTATATAACTCCCTACAGAGGCATGCATAAACATAGATCTGTAAAGATCAAAGTCAGCAGGACAACCTTGGAAACCGTGGAGGCCTTCAAATACCTAGGATCTATCATATCTGAGATTGTGGCAAGGATTGCACAAACAGCAGCTGTAGTGGCAAAACTAAAAACTATATGGAGAGACAAAAACCTCAGTCTTCGCTCCAAGATCCATCTAATGCACCCCCTTACTTCTCAGCTTTTCTGTATGCATGTGAAACTTTGACACTAACAGCAGAGTTACAAAGAAAAATTCTGGCAACTGAAATAAAATGCTACAGAAAGATCTTGGGCATCCATTACGCAGACCACGTGTCAAATAAAGAGGTCTGTAAAAAAATTCAACAAGCAATTGGACCCCATGAAGACCTACTCACAGTCGTCAAGAAGCGGGAAATGAAGTGGTGCGGACATGTGTCCCGTTCAGCAGGCCTTCCAAAGACAGTCCTGCAAGGAACAGTCAGAGGAAGCCGCAACACAGGAAGACAAAGGAAGAGGTGGGAGGACAATATCCAAGAGTGGAGTGGAATAAGCCTAGCAGAATCTCAGCGAGCGGTGGAGGACAGAGACGGATGGAGGAGAGTGATGGCCAGATTATCAAGGTTGCCCCAACGACAACAGATGATGTCAAGGAATAGGTGTGTAGGTATGTGTGTGCAACTTGTTCACCATCTTCGGTTATCAACAAAGAAAAAAAAAATCAGGGGAGATAACTTACATCCCTGTTTCCCGCCGGTTGGACAGTCAAAGAAGTCCGACATTTCACTTCCCCAGCGTACGCACGACTTGACTGATTTAGAGAGAGAGAGAGAGAGAGAGAGACAGACAGACAGACAGACACAGACACACACAGACACACACACACACACACACACACACACACACACACACAGATGGAGACAGAGAGAGATTACTGGATGTTGCTCTTGTGGTGGTGGTGTTGCTGATGTTGCTGCTGCTGCTGCTGCTGTGTAAGTGTCCATCACGGGAACTTCAGAGGAGAAAGCTGAGTGCCACTCATGCTGTGTCAAAGCATCCCGAGGCATGCTGGCTATTGGTGTAGTTCACGTAGAATGGCGTGTGCGTGCGTGTGAGTATGTGTTTGTGTGTGTGTGTGTGTGTGTGTGTGTGTGTGTGTGTGTGTGTGTGTGTGTGTGTGTGTGTGTGTGTGTGTGTGTGTGTGTGTGTGTGTGTGTGTGTGTGTGTACACGTGAGTGTGTGTTCATATGTGTGTGTACATCTCTCTCTCTCTCTCTCTCTCTCTCTCTCTCTCTCTCTCTCTGCTTATACGTGCTTGGGTGCATGCGTGTTCACGCGCACGTGCATGTGTGTTACTGTGTGTGTGTGTGTGTGTGTGTGTGTGCGCGCGCTCGCGCGCGCGCGCGCGTGCACGCCCGCACGCTTGCGTGTGCATGTGTGTGTGTGTGTGTGTGTGTGTGTGTGCGTGCGTGCGTGCGTGTGTGTGTGTGTGTGTGTGTGTGTGTGTGTGTGTGTGTGTTTGACTAAGTGTAGCATGTTTGTGTTCTGCTGAGAGCATCTTGCATTTGCACGGAAATCATTGCACTATAATAATAAAACGATAATTTGAATACTAAATCTGATGTTAAAGACCAGCCGCCGTGGCGAAGGGGTTAGCGTCGCGGACTCCCGGCTGGGAGGTCGTGGGTTCGAATCCCATCAGAAGTCATGTGGGTTTTTCTGCCCCGACCGGCTCTAACCAGAGTTGAGTTTGCTGCGGACTCACTTGGGAAGACTGCGACCATACAGTCGAGTTTTCATCCACTTAATGGATGCGTTTCTGAGAGTGTTGCTCAAATTTCCTGAACAACACTGCAGGTGCCTGTATCTCTCGGGCCTGGTTGACGCCGGGATATATTATGAAAGGAGGCGTAGAGTACAGCCCTGTCATGTACTCTCAGACCGAAATGGAAATCCGTAGCATCATCTTAATCATCCTCATTCTCATCGATCAGCATTTTAAAAAAAAAGTCTCAAGTTTCTGTGGCCCTTCATGCCTGTGGCCCTTCATGCCCTGGTGACCTCAATTTCGATGTCCTCTCCACGTCTGTGGCCTTGGTTTGGTTCCATCAGGGTCACCGGTATCGGCGAGTCCATGGGGGCTGTCGTTGGACGGACGTGGTGGTGTCTTCCGGAGGGAGAGCTCACTCACTCACGCTGGCTCCGCGACAAAGCAATTATTGTCGTCAGTAGGGGGCTTAGTAGGTGGTGTCCTGCTATGTTAGATCAGAACAGTCGCCACTGAACACCACCGAAGTGACTCGGCAGCAGTGCAGTGTCTACTCCGGTGGGTTGCCTCTTGACGACTTGACACTGACTGTTCCCTGTGGATTGCCGGTGCTGGGGCTGCGGCGGGACCGGCCGGACTGTGGCTGTGGACGGGGTATCGGAATGAGCGGCGCGGGTGTACTGCCTCTGAGTTGGGACAGCAAAAAAAAAAAAAAAAAAATCTGAAAAAAAATCTGATGTTAAAAATTGATATATGTTGTGATTGTCATGTTGTTTCAGTTTCTAACACCAAATACAAATGGACATTCAACAGCCATATGAACTGGCCTTCAAGTACGACACTTCTTTTCTTGTATGTAGTGCACAGAAAGAATTTGGTTATGTCTTTTCTTGGGACAGGTATGCAAAACGTTACCAGTTGCAGGGTGTCACACCTGTGTTGTCAGCAGACAAAAGCCAATATCAAATGAATATCTTTTCCTCTGATCATCTTTCACACTTTAATTATACCCATGTGCAACAGGCTATATCGATTCGAGCGCTCCATATACGAAGTTCTCCACAATGCTAATGTTCCTGCATGGAACGCACGTGATTGCACGTACACCCATATCCAAGACAGGTGAGAAAATGGCGTTGCACAAGTGGAACAACCAATAGTCGTAACGGAAATAGATGGTAACTAAGTAACGCACCCTGCCTCATACACCTCTTCCCCTCCCCCCTCCTGACACACACACACACACACATCTCACGAACGAAACCGTGAGGGAATACGCCTGGGTCCTTTCAACCAAAATTTTACATAATCCTTGGGATTTTAGACACAGGTACATTTTCAAATTGGTCTCCCTTTCATCTTACTTTCCCCTGTATAAATCGTTGTCGGGTCTTTTTTATGACGTTGACGAAAATGTTTCTGTACACTTCTTTTTCTCCTCTCAACTGGTCTAGTCAGTATTTGTCAGTCTTTCCATCTAACCACCATCTGTCTGTCTGTCTGTCGTCTGTCTCACACACACACACACACACACACACACACACACGCACACGCCCGCACGCACGCACGCACGCACGCAAGCAAGCACGCACGCACGCACGCACGCAAGCACGCACGCACGCACGCACGCACTGGTTATGATGTCGACGAATTTTTTGGTGTACACTTATTTTTTTTTTCCTTCCAGCTTATCCAGTCAGTATTTCCCTATCTTTCCATCTTACAAACTTTTGCACACACACACACACACACACACACACACACACACACACACACACACATGCTCGCTGGTTCTGGTGGAGGTTGAAGGCAGGTTCACACTGCAGTCACCGTCAGGATCATTCCCGGGGCCCCCAGACTCAGCTCCGCCACCAGCATAAGCTCCCAGTTCTCTACCTTGGAGATATGCATGATCTCCCCTGACGCCGTTATTAGGTCAAGGGACACCACTTAGAAGGTCGCTTGTTGGGGATGTTACTGCTACTGTCAAACATGCATGTTGTGATAGTCATTTTGTTGTTATTGTTGTTGTTGTCTGGTTTGTTTTATTATGGATTGAATAAAGTGTACATCATGAATATAATTTTAGCACAATATCTGTAACTGATATGGTTTGGCAATGACGCCAGTCCCGACTAGTCTCAAGACATGAGATCAGGAACTGGGAGCCATGAGGACGGGACTTACAACTGTATTGAATATTTTGGCAAAATAATTTTATATGGTCAATGTTTTTTTTACATAATCAAAGACATGGTTCAATTCTATACTGAGTAGGTCTAACTACATCACTGCACTTTTTTAATTTAGAATTTGAATATCCCCGGGTGTGTGTGTGTGTGTGTGTGTGTGTGTGTGTGTGTGTGTAGGGAGGGGGTCAATAAGGAAAGACCACAGAATCAGGAGTCTGGTCGCACACTCACAACTCGGCACGAGAGCCAAAAAAACAAGACACAAACAACACTTTATTCTCACACGCACACATACACACATACATACCTGTTGGGGACTCAGGGCCTATCACAAAAGAGGGAGAATAGACAGACTGTATGGAGAAAAGAAGGGTATAGAAGAGCAACGCACACGTATAGAGTGCTAACTATCCTATTAGGCAGAGAAAAAAAAAAAAAAAAGACTGGTAATAAAACATAAAACACCCAAGGATACCCACTTAGTTCAAAATGCCTAACCCCTTATTACTAGCCCCCCACCGCAAAAAAAAAAAACAAAAAAAAAAAAAAAAAAAAAAAAAAATAAAGCCAGAAACACGTTCAACACACAAAAAGGTCCTATTTCCAAACACAAACAGCTATTCTTTCCAAAAAAAAAAAAACTCCCAGAACCCAGTATCTCATACACATATGCAGAAGAGACACACTGGGTTCTGGCAGTCAACCCTCGAGATAAACAAAAAACCATGCAGCTTGTTGTCCGCTGTCAGAGCATTACTTAACAGAGTGACACCACCTCACCAAACCACCTCCCACCACAGTCACCCTGTCCCCAATGTTCACAGAGGTACGAGTTTTTCGCTGCATTGAAGAGGCTGCAGGGAGAGTCCTCTCTCTCTCTCTCTCTCTCTCTCTCTCTCTCTCTCTCTCTCTCTCTCTCTCTCTCTCTCTCTCTCTCTCTGGGTTCGACGGTCCGAGGACCGGTGGACTGTTTCTCATCATCAGCACGCGTAGCGAAGCTTAGGCAGTCCCTCGTGATGGGCAGGGGCGCCACTGCTGATTGGGAAGGCAATCCGATGACCCTACAATGACAGTAACAACAACCCTGCACCAGGGATCAAAAGCATGTTCCCACATATCTGTTCATAGTCAGTGGCAGTCATGGGGAAGCAATAGTGGGGAAGCATCGCTACCCGTCGTCAGTTCATGAATGGAGTGGAGTGTGTGGGGGAATCGTAAGTTCAACATGATATCTATTTCAGCTCTATAAATGTCCCACAGATACTTCAGTTTGTGGGGTAGTACTTCAATAATCATATTATTCTGTGAAACCCAAGTAAATTCACAGGGTCAAAAAGAAAATAAAGCTTACTATAACGCCTTGCATTCCTGACAATATAAGGCAATTAAAGCATGGAATAACATATAAGAACGAGTATCGCAAATACAGGACGAGACAAAACGACACAAGACGAGACCAGAGAAGGAGCAAGCGCAATGAACGGATGTGCTGAGGAGGAGTGTCACTACCCACCCACCGTAATTCCAGACTGGCCGCGTGTCAGCCTCGTCGCACGTCTCGACCTGCCAGCTGGTTTCCCTTAATAATATTTCTTCTGACCAATGGGAACTCACTCGTAAACAGTTGGTAGATTGTGGCTTAAATTGACCGCACTGTTACGAATGACATCGAGTGAAGATTAATATTGCAACCTATACGTTTAGATGAACTAGCTTGCTTCCGCACATGCAAGAAATTCATTTGTTAATTATTACATGGATTCTCAACATGGCTATTATACCAATAAAGGACAGCTAATCCTCTTCTTCTCCAAATGGGACTACAGGTAATAAAGAAAACATTTCTGAAACGACCTCCTCCTACTTCCTGTAAGGAAAACAACACTTTTCTAAGTACTATATCAATACCTTTGCACAAGTAAAAAAAAAAACTCCTCAGAAAGAAATGACCAAAGTAACAACTAGTTCCAAAATCAAAAGAAAACAAGACCTCTTAGCTGCTACCATGAAAAATGAATCGGAATTTCGACTCGTACCGGCTTTCCCTATCTACATATAAATAGAAGCTCTTTCAGTGCTTCCAATATGATGGGGGATGGGGAAAAAAAAAGAAAAAGAATGGTAGACCATCGCCTCATGTCGGTGAAGACGGGAAACCTGGAACTCTACAGACAGGCCTTCAGGAAGAAAATAAATGCAGGAACGTCTCCCACGTCTGTTAAGACGGGACAACCTGGACCTACGTAGAATGGTACTCAGGGAAAATAAATGCAGGAACAACGCCCCACGTCTGTTAAGACGGGACAACCTGGACCTACGTAGAATGGTACTCAAGAAGAAAATAAAAGACAGGATCGTCGCCCCACGCTGGTGAAGATGGGACAAGCTTGACCTCCATACACTGGACCCCATCGAAGCGGCCTAAGAGCAGAAAATGCTCGCTCACAGTTCCCGGTAGGGGAGGCTGTGCTCTCCGCTCAATGAACGACTCAAGAGTGAACGGCAAATTAGCTACACACACCCTCTGTTGGCACTAGAACGGTAAACAGTTGTGGCGAACGCTTGGAGATACGTGTTTCATAAGTTCCTCGTGCCGCGACGAGTGATACAGAGCACTGACGAGAGGTTGGGGGTATGGAAGGGGAAGGAAGGGGTCGCACGGACAGCTCACTTCACCTCAGCCCGGTTTAATCCATTCCGAGAGGGGTATATATATATATATATATATATATATATATATATATATATATATATATAAACGAGCGCGCACGGACGCGAGCGCGCGCACACACACACACACACACACACACACACACACACAATCATTAGCAAAGTTGTCTCGAACCTTAGCAGCTAAGGTGTAGCGTGTAGTCCGCACGCAGTGACACCTCCTTGATGAAACTGAAACAGAAGCTCTGCCGTGTACAACAACAACAAGTCGCGAGAGTCCCCCAGCCTCCTCATTCCCCACTCTTATGAAGAACTTGGAGAAAAAACAGAGTCACCCCCCCCCCCCCCCCCCCCCCCCCCCCCCCCCCCCCCCCCCCCCCCCCCCCCAGCCGCACTTTTCTCTGTCACTTTTACACAACTGTGGGAAAGGAGAGTGCACCTGCTGCATCTCACCCTTCACTATTACAAAAGTTTGGGACAGGAGACTCCACTGTCACACTGCCCTCGTCTTTTCAGAACGCCCTCCGGTCATGTAACTGATCCGACCCTGTGTGTGTGTGTGCGTGTGTGTGTGTGTGTGTGTGTGTGTGTGTGTGTGTGTGTGTGTCCGTTTGTCTATGTACAGTGCTAGGCACATTTTCATTTCTATTCCAACGTGTAACATGAGACGAGTGTGTTCATGCCTATCCTTGCGTGCGTGCGTGCTTGCGCGCGCGCGCGTTTTGTGTGTGTGTGTGTGTGTGTGTGTGTGTGTGTGTGTGTGTGTGTGTGTGTGTGTGTGTGTGTATTTGTGTGTGTGTGTGTGTGTGTGTGTGTGTGTGTGTGTGTGTGTGTGTGCGCGCGCGTGTGCGTGCGGGCGTGTGTGTGTGTGTGCGCGCGTGCGTGCGTAAGTGTGTAAGTGTGCATGTACACGCACATTTGTAGACATGTACTATGCGACGCTACGAGTTTTTTTTTTCATTGACTCTACGGCACAAAACATTGTCCTTAACTCATTATTAATCGATCGTCTCAGTTTATTTTACCACGCATTGGACGTCAGATTCTGTATTTAGCTCTTCGCCTCCTGCGAGCCGATCAGAAGATCACAGACCCATCTCTAGTCAAACAACATCAGCTATCTTTTAAATGAATGTGCCACGCATTAGTCAGGCCCGATTCATACGAGGTTTCTCTTGGGGTAAGTCTACGAAAGGCCAGAAAATGGATCTGACGGACGTTTAACTTTCAACTGTCATGAATTGCTGATATTAATCTGTTTACGGTGAGTAATTGAACCGGCGTGAACAGATTAGGATTGATACTTGTCGAAAAATTATAGTGCAGTATTACTGGAGAGAGAGAGAGAGAGAGAGAGAGAGAGAGAGAGAGAGCTTTGCTCCATTCCTTTTCTGTAACTGAAAGCCAACTGGAGCCTGGTTTTATTGTCAGTATCAAAAATAATTAAAAAATTGTACAGATCTGTGTGTGTGTGTGTGTGTGTGTGTGTGTGTGTGTGTGTGTGTGCGTGTGTGTGTGTATGTGTGTGTGTGTGTGTGTGTGTGTTTACATAAACCTATTTATTTACCGATCATTCATTCACATGCACACACACACACACACACACACACACACACATACACACAAAGAAAGGAAAGAAAAACAGACAAAAACCCACTGACACGGTTGAAAAATATCTCTTGTGTCGCAACTAAGCAGATAACGTCATTCCTCTGACATAATACCTGTTTGTTAGCCCGCCATTACCCTCCTGTCAGGTTCCAGTGATAACGCACACTTGCATGATCATCTCGATCGATTTCCAGCCAACACAGAAAGCCTGTTCTGTTCAAAGAAAACTACTCGCTCAGCAGCTCTGCTTTCGCTTTCGGTTACGAAAACACGAACTGAAACTAGCGCAATATGGAGGCCTGTTTTCTTCCGGGGTTCGTAGATTAAGTCGTCGTGAAAATACTGTTTTTGTTGTGTGTTGGTTGTATAGTGAACGGTGACAATACAGAAAGTTTTGAGGATATAACCGGAACACTCACGAGTGCCAAACAACCAGAGAGGCTAGGGTCTGGGGAGTTAACAGTGCACATTCTCCCAATTCAAAGGTGAGCATATGGTTTTGATAGTAAGGAGCTGGCTACGAAAAGGAGTAATCAAACCTTGTAAATCATTACTTGAAAAAAAGTTAAATAGGCAAAGACCTATTTTTGGAGGCTGGGTTATGAAAGTGTTGAAGAGTTTTAGTTTGTTGGCTGTGTTTTTTACGCCTACATGAACAAAAAAATGGCCCTTCATTTTAATTTAGGTAATTTGAGGCTGAGTAGGAATGCTGTAAGGTTGGGATGGGGGTGGGGGTTGAGATGGGGAGGAGGTGGCGGAGGTTTGGGAGTAGGTTTTCAGTCGCTGTGTATGTAGGAGGTAGGAGAGGGAGTGAGTTGATGGTGGTGATGGGGGGGGGGGGGGGGGGGTGACGGGTGAGGGGGGTCGTGATTTTGTTGGCGCTTCAGAAGTCCAATGTAATCACGGTTTGAATAATGTCGCTTGCATTGTTTCTCCCAATGGCAGATTCCGAAAACCCTGGATGTCCCACCCGATGTAATCTTTTTAACTTGTGAAAGAGATCAACATATTTTTTTCTTATCTGATCTAAGATTTTACGAAACGAAGATCTTAACGAAAGTTCCAGTGTGTTTTAAGAAGTTGTGTTTTAGTGTGTGTGTGTGTGTGTGTGTGTGTGTGTGTGTGTGTGTGTGTGTGTCTTATTCACCTATAGTCTATCATTTTCTATCCCTTCATCCCCCCCCACCCCCCATCCCACCTTAAATTTGTTTACGCATCATGCTGTCTCTCTCTAATCCCCCCCCCCCCCCCCTTTTTTTTTAAGTAATAAATCTAAAGCCCCCTTCTCTCCCCATTTCCCCCACCGCCACCCCTAACACCCCCTCCCCCCGCCGCCTTCCCGTCCGTTTACGTCTATTTTCTTTGTTCCACGCTCACTTAGTTTCCTGTCATGATTCTATTGCTCAACCATAGTTTAATATTGCCATTTATGGTATGTTCGATTACTTAATTAGGTTAGGGATGGATTGACTCTTAGATTTCATTTCCTTGTTACCTTTTTGTCTGATTCTTCCTCCCACACTTATTCTGTTGTAAAACGTGATAGTCTCTCCCCCCGTCCGCCCTCCCTCCCTCCCTCTCTTTCATTATCATTCTCTGTCTTTTTGTCTCCCCTCTCCTTCTCACTCTTTTCTCGTTATCTCGTATTACCTGCACCACAATTGTATTTTTTTTATATGTCCACACCTTTGTTTACACCCCCACCCCCCTCCCCGCTCATTCTCTCTTTTTTTTCCCCCATCTCGCCTTCTATGTTTTTCTACCCCTCTCCCAGTATCTCTCCGTCTTTCCAAACTGCTCGCTCATTCCCGTCCACACACCCCTCCCCCCCCTGCTCTAGGTTTTTCACTCACTCTTTTTCTTCCCCTTTCTCTCTGTCTTCATCTCTCTCACACTTCTTTTACCCCCCCCCCCCCCCCCCACACACACACACACTTTCAACCTCTCTCTTTCTTGCTCTTCGTGTCTCTATTCCTTGTCCCTCATTTCCCTGACAAGATTTCGGTACCATTTTGGTCCCTTTCCCTGTGATCCCTTTCCCATGTGTCTCCCCTTACCCTGTCTTCCCAGAGTTCATAGTTCATCCCTGTACCTCCCGGATAATTCTTCACCCGCCCCCCCCCCCCCCCCCTCTCCCTCTCATACCCACGGTACCTCATATCTTAAATACAATATTAATAGTCTTAATGGAAATTTTAGTCCAGTTATGGTATGTGTTTGTTTGCAGCCTTCCCTGAGGAAGCCCTGAAGAATATATATATATATATATATATATATATATATATATATATAATGCTGAACAATCAAGTAGTGGGGGGAAAACAAGTGTAGGCTACACATTCTTCAGTCATTATAGTAATGACTTGGCAAACATTTGAACTTTTAGAGAGAAAAAAAATGAAGACGCAGAAAATGAGGGAATATATTATAAACATGAGAAACCATTCACAAGCTGCCTGAGGGAACCATCGTAATCCCTCTCAAAGACAGATCTATTTGTATTGCCTGCTCCTAGGCCTTTCGTCCGCTGGATCAGACTCATCAGGGAGACATGGCTGATTGTGTCTTTCTCCAGGTGTCAAATAGAGACACACCACAGTCCATAATTCTGTGGTGTTCTCACCACCAACAGTTAAAAAAAGAATCCAACAGCACCCCTAAATCAGCCAGTGAAGGATAGTAAATGGAATAAAACGAAAGTGTGGAGAGCAAAAAACTTGCTGAAACACTAAAAGCATCATGGAAACAGTATACAATGTAGGGGACAATCTTTGAGCTTATGCTTGAGGATCCATTCAAGGATGCAAGGGAGATCAAAAGATACGGAAGAGTCTTTAGTGGGTCAGCTCCGCTGTTCAGTAACCCAAGCATTGTTAGTGGCTAAGAATTGTGTGACATCCTCTACTTGGATCTCCCAAGAGATGCAATTCCCCACCAATCGACCACACAATTATAATGCTGAACAATCAAGTAGTGGGGACGAACAAGTGTAGGCTGACAATTCTTCAGTCATTATAGTATTGACTTGGCAAACATTTGAACTTTTAGAAAAAAAAAAATGATGAAGAAAATGGGGGAGTATATTATGATTATGAGAGAAACCATTCACTAACTGCCTGAGTAAACCATCATAATACCTCTCAAAGACAGATCTATTTGTATTGCTATGCTCCTAGGCCTTTCGTCCACTGGATTGGACTCATCAGGGAGACACAGCTGATTGTGTCTGTTCTCCTGGTGTCAAACACACACACACACACACACACACACACACACACACCATAATTCTGTGGTGTTCTTGAAGTTTTAGAAAAAAAAATATGAAGATGAAGAAAATGGGGGAATGCATTATGAATATGAGAAACCCTTCACTAGCTGCCTGAGGAAACCATTGCAATCCCTCTCAAAAACAGATCTATATGTATTGTCTGCTCCTAGGCCTTTCGTCCACTGGATTGGACTCATCATGGAGACACGGTGATTGTGTCTGTTTTCCTGGTGTCAAATAGAGACACACCACAGTCCATAATTCTGTGGTGTTCTCACCACCAATGGTTCAAAAAAGAATTCAACAGCACCCCTAAAGCAGCAGTGAAGGATAGTAAATGGAATAAAACGAAAGCGTGGAGAGCAAAAAAGTTGCTGAAAACTAAAAGCATTATGCAAACACTATACAATGTAGGGGACAATCTTTGAGCCTATGCTTGAGGATCTATTCAAGGATGCAAGGGATATCAAAATGATACTGAACAGTATGAGTGGTCAGTTCTGCCGTTCAATATCCCATGCATTGTCAGTGGCTAAGAATTGTCTAAGACAACCTCCACTTGGATCTCCCAAGAATTGCAATCCCCCACTAGTCGACCAAACAATCATAATGCTGAACAATCAAGTAGTGGTAGAAAACAAGTGAAGGCTTACAGTCCTTCAGTCATTATAGTAATGACTTGGCAAACATTTGAACTTTTAAAAAAAAAAATAAAGACGAAGAAAATGGGGGAATGTATTATAAATATAAGAAACACTTCACTAGCTGCCAGAGGGAACCATCATAATACTCTCAAAGACAGATCTATTTGTATTGCCTGCTCCTAGGCCTTTCATCCATTGGATTGGAATCATCAGGGAGACATGGCTGATTGTGGCTGTTCTCCTGGTGTCAAATAGAGACACATCACAGTCCATAATTCTGTGGTGGTCTCACCACCAACGGTTCAAAAAAGAATCCAACATCACCCCTAAAGCAGCCAGTGAAGAATAGTAAATGGAATAAAACCAAAGTGTGGAGAGCAAAAACGTTGCTGAAAAACTAAAAGCATTATGGAAACAGTATACAATGTAGGAGACAATTTTGGAGCCTATGCTTGAAGATCCAGTCAAGGACACAAGGGAAATCAAAAGATATGGAACAGACTGAGTGGGTCAGCTCCACTGTTCAATAACCCAAACATTGGCAGTGGCTAAGAATTGTGTAGGACAACCTCCACTTGGATCTCCCAAGATAAGCAATCCCCCCCCTGATCGACCAAACAATCATAATGCTGAACGATCAAGTAGTGGTGGAAAACAAGTGAAGGCTAATAATCCTTCAGTCATTATAGTAATGACTTGGCAAACATTTGAACTTTTAGAAAAAACAAAGATGAAGACAATAGGGGAAGATATTATAAATATGAGAAACCATTCATTAGCAGCCTGAGGGAACCATCGTAATCCCTGTCAAAGATAGACCTATTTGTATTGCCTGCTCCTAGGCCTTTCATCCACTGGATCAGACTCATCAGGGAGACATGGCTGATTGTGTCTGTTCTCCAGGTGTCAAATAGAGACACACCACAGTCCATAATTCTGTGGTGTTCTCACCACCAACGGTTAAAAAAAAGAATTGAACAGCACCCCTAAATCAGCCAGTGACAGATAGTGAATGGAATAAAACCAAAGTGTGAAGAGGAAAAAAGTTGCAGAAAAAATAAAAGCATTATGCAAACAGTATACAATGTAGGGGACAATCTTTGAGCTTATGCTTGAGGATCCATTGAATGATGCAAGGGAGATCAAAAGATACGGAACAGTTTTACTGGTCAGCTCTGCTTTTCAATACCCCAAGCATTGTCAGTGGCTAAGAATTGTGTAGGACAACCTCCACTTGGATCTTCCAGAGATGCAATCCTCCACTGATCGACCACACAATTATAATGCTGAAAAATCAGTAGTGGGGGAAACCAGTGAAGGCTAACAATTCTTCAGTCTTATTGTAATGACTTGACAAAGATTTGAACTTTTAGAAAAAAAAAATTATGAAGAAAATGGGGGAATATATTATAAATATGAGAAACCATTCACTAGCTGCCTCAGGGAACCATTGTTATCTCTCAAAGACAGATCTATTTGTATTGCCTGCTCCTAGGCCTTTCATCCACTGGATTGGAATCCCATCAGGGAGACATGGCTGATTGTGGCTGTTCTCCTGGTGTCAAATAGAGACACATCACAGTCCATAATTCTGTGGTGGTCTCACCACCAACGGTTCAAAAAAGAATCCAACATCACCCCTAAAGCAGCCAGTGAAGAATAGTAAATGGAATAAAACCAAAGTGTGGAGAGCAAAAACGTTGCTGAAAAACTAAAAGCATTATGGAAACAGTATACAATGTAGGAGACAATTTTGGAGCCTATGCTTGAAGATCCAGTCAAGGACACAAGGGAAATCAAAAGATATGGAACAGACTGAGTGGTCAGCTCCACTGTTCAATAACCCAAACATTGGCAGTGGCTAAGAATTGTGTAGGACAACTCCACTTGGATCTCCCAAGATAAGCAAGGCCCCACTGATCGACCAAACAATCATAATGCTGAACGATCAAGTAGTGGTGGAAAACAAGTGAAGCTATAATCCTTCAGTCATTATAGTAATGACTTGGCAAACATTTGAACTTTTAGAAAAAACAAAGATGAAGACAATAGCCATCGATATTATAAATATGAGAAACCATTCACTAGCTGCCTGAGGGAACCATCGTAATCCCTGTCAAAGATAGACCTATTTGTATTGCTGCTCCTAGGCCTTTCATCCACTGGATCGGACTCATCAGGGAGACATGGCTGATTGTGTGTTCTCCAGGTGTCAAATAGAGACACACCACAGTCCATAATTCTGTGTGTTCTCTCATCACCAACGGTTAAAAAAAGAATCGAACAGCACCCCTAAATCAGCCAGTGATGGATAGTGAATGGAATAAAACCAAAGTCGGTGAAGAGGAAAGAAGTTTCAGAAAAAATAAAAGCATTATGCAAACAGTATACAATGTAGGGGACAATCTTTGAGCTTATGCTTGAGGATCCATTGAATGATGCAAGGGAGATCAAAAGATACGGAACAGGTTTACTGGTCAGCTCTGCTTTTCAATACCCAACTGGAATGGCAGCATTGTCAGTGGCTAAGAATTGTGTAGGACAACCTCCACTTGGATCTTCCAAGAGATGCAATCTCCACTGATCGACCAAACAATTATAATGCTGAAAAAATCAAGTAGTGGGGGAAACCAGTGAAGGCTAACAATTCTTCAGTCTTATTGTAATGACTTGACAAAGATTTGAACTTTTAGAAAAAAAATTATGAAGAAAATGGGGGAATATATATAAATATGAGAAACCATTCACTAGTTGCCTCAGGGAACCATTGTTATCCCTCTCAAAGACAGATCTATTATATATGTATTGCCTGCTCCTAGGCCTTTCATCTGCTGGATCAGACTCATCAGGGAGACATGGCTTATTGTGTCTGTTCTCCTGGTGTCAAACACACACACACACCATAATTCTGTGGCGTTCTTGAACGTTTAGAAAAAAAAATGAAGATGAAGAGAATGGGGGAATAGATTATGAATATGAGAAAGCATTCACTAGCTGCCTGAGGGAACCATCGTAATCCCTCTCAAAGACAGATCTATTGTGTGTGGCCTGCCCCTAGGCCTTTCATCCACTGGATCGGACTCATCAGGGAGACACGGCTGATTGTGTCTGATTGATTGATTGAGGGTGAGATTAACGTCCTATCGACCTGTAGCCCTTAAGAACAAGGTTCCTGCAGACATAGGTCTGCATATTTGTGGCAACTGCTGTCATCTGGCAGTAGCGGGTAGGTTTCAATGGGGTCGTCGCATTCGTCTCCCAGAGCTCGTGTTCCTGTTGAACATTGGCTCGATTCTGGTCGTCACCTTCTTGAATGTTGTTTCAAGTTTGGTGGAATTGGTCTTGAGCATTGGATCACTTTCAAGTTGTTGGTTGACCGACGATGAGCGTTGGTGTGTGTTGCCTGCTGTCCCCCAAACAACAGGCTGTCTTCAGGACCACCGGGCGGCCTTCATGCTCGGGTGGCGATGGTCCTGTGCCACGTGAGGCTACCTCAAGGAGGAAGCAGGACGAAAGTCACTGGAGCACTGCACAAGCCCCTAAAATTGGTGGGCACTCACTGACTGACTGTGGCTGAGAGGGCAATTTTTCAGCCCAACCCCCTAAGGAGTGCCCCCATGTCTGCCACCCCCACAAAACAGCACAGTATCCTGGGCCATGGTAGTCGCAGTCAGGCAGCGCTCCTTCGCCAATCGCCCCACATCTCCAGGAGCCGTCCCCCAGCGACACAGGCTAGACCCGCCGTCACCCACCTGGCTGGATGGTTGTCTGCACTGCCCGACACTGATCTCTCACATCAGTGTCCCTCAAAGGAGAGCTGCCACCTCTCCCCTGGCGTCCACTGCTACGCCACACTCGCAGTGACGCGACTGTGTCTGATCTCCTGGTGTCAAATAGACACACACCACAGTCCATAGTTCTGTGGTGTTCTCATGACCAACAGTTCAAAACGAATCCAACAGCACCCACAAAGCAGCCAGCAAACGATAGTAAATGGAATCAAACTAAAGTATGGAGAGCAAAAAAGTTGCTGAAACACTAAAAACATTATGCAAACAGTGTAAAATGTAGGGGACAATCTTTGACCCTATGCTTGAGGATCCATTGAATGATGCAAGGGAGGTCAAAAGATACAGAAAAGTCTGAGTGGTCAGCTCCACCGTTCACTAACCCAAACATTGTCAGTGGCTAAGAATTGTGTAGGACAACCTCCACTTGGATCTTCCAAGAGATGCAATCCCCCACTGATCGACCATATAATTATAATGCTGAAACATCAAGTAGTGGGGGAAAACAAGTGAAGGCTAACAATGCTTCAGTCATTATAGTAATGACTTGACAAACATTTGAACTTTTAGAAAAAAAATGAAGATGAAGAAAATGGGGGAAAATGATTATTATGAATACAAGAAACCATTCACTAGCTGCCTGAGGGAACCATCATAATACCTCTCAAAGACAGATCTATTTGTATTGCCTGCTCCTAGGCTTTCATCCACTGGATTGGACTCATCAGGGAGACATGGCTGATTGTGTCTGTTCTCCTGGTGTCAAATAGAGACACACCACAGTCCATAACTCTGTGGTGTTCTCACCACCAACGGTTCAAAAACGAATCCAAAGCACCCCTAAAGCAGCCAGTGAAGGATAGTAAATGGAATAAAACGAAAGTGTGGAGAGCAAAAAAGTTGCTGGAAAACTAAAAGCATTATGCAAACAGTATGCAATGTAGGGGATAATCTTTGAGCATGTGCTTGAGGATCCTTTTAAGGATGCAAGGGAGATCAAAAGATACAGAACAGTGTGAGTGGTCAGCTCCACCGTTCAATACCCGAAACATTGTCAGTGGCTAAGAATTGTGTAGGACAACCTCCACTTGGATCTCCCAAGAGATGCAGTATATGTTTAGCTCACATTCACTCACTGCACAAGTGTTACGGATGGAATGGGTCGTGTCTGCAGGTGTCTGACTGTCTGACTCTCACACAGAAAGTATGGATGCATGCACGATTTTTCCAATTTACATACACACGCCCACTCACACAAACATCGACAGCCAGGCAACAGAACAACACTTTTGCTTTTATGCTGCCTGAGCCATCAGACAAACATATATAATAAATGCAATAACATCAAGAGGTCGACACGCCAACCATGAGGCGTACACACAAAAATATATCTATATATAACGGCTACTAGCGCTGCTGGTTTCAACGACGACGACGAAGACGACGACGACGACGAAAACGATAAAGATGAAGACGAAAATGATGAATGATGACATCTACAGCGTGTCCGACACAGGCCTTACAGAACTTCACAGAGCCATGGCTCAAAAAATCACTACTACACTCGTGGCGTCTCTTCGGCGACAAGGCAACAGTCTCACACAGGAGCTGTAGCTCACACACAAAACACAGAACGCAGCGACGACCCAGCCAACAGGTTGCTGGTTCAAAACTCGGGAGCGGGCTCTGGCTTGGCAGCAGCAGCGTCTTCAGCCCAACTGGCTCAGCGGGTAGTCGGTCCCGGGCACAGTGGCAGGTAGGGTAGTTGTCGGCACTCAGGCCGGCCCTCTGAACACCGGCACAAGGCAGAGAACAAGGGGGTAGACACAGCTATGGCCCCAACCCTCAGACAGTGGCAGCCAGTCTCCTTCAGTCCAGGAAACACTTCTACCTGGGGGGAAACTGATTAACTTCCTTGATTATCATGGCTACTATTCATTACAATCACGACTACATTCATATTCATTAGACACATTCCATTTCACTAGAACTTGAGACAAACATCAACATATTCTTTCTTCAACACTACAACATTCCCTTTTCCGGAATCGTAACACTACACAACATTCCCTTTTGCGGAATCACAACACTACAACATTCCTTTTTCCGGAATCACAGCACTACACAGGAAAGGATTTCAATATAAACCTTTCAGAATCTAGTTTTCCAAATTGGGGAAAGGAGTCCCACCTAGACCCTCTTCAATAAACTATGAATACAATTCATTACACACAATTAATGATTACTTTTCATCAAACTATAAATGTCATGACAAAATGTTCACTTCTGTTTCTTGTAACATGACAAGAATGTTCATTTATTATTCATATAATCACCAGATTTTAAAAAGGTATTTTTTTTTCCAAAAGATTCATCTACTTCAATATATATGTAAGGGAAAGATTTCCACACACTCCTATTTACCAAACACACAACTATTCAATATTCATATCAAGAATGAGTTAAATACTCACCCACATCAAAATCAAAACCAGAATATATCAAGTCTCTGTCGCACACTCTGGGAGCTTCTTGTCCATAGCATCAAAACTCTCCCTCTTCTCGCAAACCACATGTGTGTAATAAACACCTTTTTCCATCATGAAGTTCATAACTAGTTAAGTCACAGAATAAACATTTTTTTGTCTGAAGACCACTTCTTTAACACTCACTTCATCTATTCATGTTTTCCGAAATAATTTCGTTTTGCTACCCTATCAAGTCATAGGATAACAGAAACACAACAATTACTTTCTTTTCTAAACAAAAACCTTCACAGTGCGCCGAGGAAGTTTCAGTCGCTCCTAAACGCGAATACGGTTTCGGTTTGCTAATAAATGTATATCGAATGATAAATACCTGACTGCCACCAAAACAGATTGGAGACCCTCTTCGGCCTTCTGGGTAGTTGCGTTGCCGGAGTCACTGCAGAGACTGCCAAACCGGTTTAGCTCACCTGGCTTTAACAGTGCGCAGGTGAGCAGCAATCAGGTAAACTTTTCAACCGGCTTCCGGACGAGTACCTTCCGGTTAGCACGGTTGCGTGAAAATTTGTGACTGGACGGAAAGCGGTCCGTCACAAGTTTCAATATTTTCTTTTTTTCTCTAGTTTACACAGACGTCCAAGTTGCCCTATACAAACAATTGCACTGGTTACAATGACCCAAATTCTTATTATTCAAAAGGTTGTATTCTTCCCATCCAATTAAAAGGAAAATTCAAAATCCTCTCAGCATGGGTGGATGACTCTCATTATCTCAAGGGTTGTGAAGGGGTGTTGGGGTTTCAGTAACACCT
>JADBJO010009873.1:0-15000 GCA_016801955.1 Conus betulinus
TATTGAACGATTTGCTTATGCTAGATGTTGTTAAAGGCTTAAAACGGAGCCCAGTTGGCTCATTGATTTAATGTTTAGAAATGTTTTGAGTATGTTATTGTTGTTAAGATTTCATTTTTGAAGGGAAATGGTAGGGAGGTTCAGATATAGGAAGACGGGAGTTTTGTTGATTGTTGTTGATTTTTTTTTTTTTTTTTTTTTTTTTTTTTTTTTTTTTTTTTTTTTTTTTTTTTTTTTTTTTTCGTCTAATATCACAGCATTGTGAAAAGATACACACGAGTGCACACACGCATTCACGCACACAAGCATGCACGCACGCACACACACACACACACACACACACACACACACACACACACACACACACACACACACACACACACACACACACACACACACACACACACACACACACACACACACACCTTGTCAATAAGAATCAAGGACACTGCAACCAATAAATCCACTGTAACAAGTTGAGTTTAGTTTCACATTTCTACGCTCTTTGTTTTAAAGTTTTTAAGATAAGGGATTGTTTTGGGTGGAATTCTGTCAAGAGATGCACAAGATAAAAGAAATGAAATCCGCTTCATGGCGAGTCAATGTTCTGCATAAGAAGTCAATATTCTGCATAAGAAGTCAATATTCTGCATAAGAAGTCAACATTCTCTGTAGGATATTGAATCAAAATATGCGGAAGTCTCACACAGTTCGTTTTTTTTTTGTTTTTTTTTTTCTAAGAAATGATTAAAGCAAGGAGTCATGTGACCATGCAGTAAATATTCTCTATATCACTGACAAGTGAAAGCTTGATGCTCTGAGACTGTTATATCGTTTTCTACGCACGCAAATGTATTAATGTATGACTGGTATTCTTTTGTTTTGATAATGAAAAGCTATGTTTATATCGGCGCAGTCACAAAGCTTATTGAATATTGAAACAAATTCAGTGTGTTTTCTCTATGTGGATTACAGGTTGGTCTCCTTACTGTGTTGTTCTAATTAGCACACTTCCCACTACAGGTTGTAGCTAACAGCATGAGTAGATATAACTGAAATAGAATGTATTGTTGTGTCATGTACACCTTATTAAGTACACCTGTTTGAAACATATTTCCTTTTTAACTTATCATTAAATGCTACCATAGACTGTAGCTCAATGGGATGGTCAATAAACCTTGAGTTAACATTAGTAAGTGTCCCTTATGTAAAAAGTTCATAATGCAGATTATACACTGTATAGAAAGTGTTTATGCTTCCACTCACATTCCCTGAGAGGGTTAGTGATTCGGTTAACAAGTTACCTTGCCTGATAGGTTTTAGCACTGTCAGTTAGGAGTGCAGTGCAAGCAAAGCATGATTTTGGCTTGACTGCAAGAAACGCATGATTTTTACACCTGATAGGATAACAGTGCTCACTGGCTGTCACTGAACTGGCTGGCTAAGATAGAAGTCAGTGTCAGCAGAGGTATTTGTGAGAGAAATTGGCCTCAACTGTTTTCATATTTTACAGGGGCTGATTTTAGAGGCGCTATATGGGAGTCATCCTCACCTCTGTAGTACAAAGTGTAATTGTAAATCAAGGCATTAAATTGCCAGTATAGGCCTAAACGTGGAAAGGAAATCGTAAGCATAAAAAATTGCATGTTTCCCGATGATGATTTTGGGAGCAAAAAAAAAAAAAAAAAAACATGCAGAAAGAAATAATATCTAAAAGTTAAAAATGCTTATTAAATAAAGTCTCGTTTTTCTCTGTTGCAGGGATTTTACCCCCATCAAAATAGTTGCCCCCCAAAGTCTTCTATATGACAACATTAAAAAAAAAAAAAAAAATGAATTAGTGTACGACAGTGGGGAAGTCTAAGACTGGAAGAAAATGAATGAAATGGATACTGACTGACTCAGGTCTCAGTTAGGTTGGGATGATTTAAGAGTGGAAGATTGTAACTACTAACTTGTGGCCTTAATGGGCAATGTCGGTTATTTGGTAATAGTGTGGTCTGGTGACCAACTTGAAGAAATTGAATTTATGTGGCCTTGTTGGCCTTATCTGATAAAATCACTAGAAGGCCTTGTTGCCCAACAAATAAAGCCTGTGGAGCTTGTTATGTTGATTAATGTGTGCTAATCTGTCATGTTGTGCTGTCGTGAGAAAGACAAAGTGGTGAGGAAATTTCAGAAGAAATGATTGAAACTTTATTGTGAATATTTCTGCAAAAAAGAGATTAATAAAATACACATGAACTCCAAAGAGAAACTGCCTCTTAACTGCATCTTTTCTCTCGTCTCTCTGTCTGTCACTCCAACGGTAACTCACCACCTTCTCCTGTTGGGACTTACTCACTGTCAGATGCTGGCTATAATCAGATTATTGATAACTACACCACACAACTTGAAAGATGTATGTAGCAATTCTAGCACATTCATCACAATATCACATATTTTTTGGTCTTTTTTTAAAACAGTTATGCCAGACGGAAAAAGTGTAACTTCCATGAATCATTATGTAATTAATGCGTAATCAGTTCATCCGACACTTTTTTTGTGCATTGACTATGTTTTACACTCACTCCAAATTCTTTAACTTTTCTGTATTTCTTCAGGTCAAAGGAAGAACATTGGTATGGAATCAAATCTCCTGCAATTATACTAGGGTTTAGAACATTGTATACACATGCAGTTTGGCATAACTGTAGAAATTGTAACATACGAAAGGTCCCAGTCCATCACAACAAGTCATCACTAATACTGTGTGTCGTTTAGCCCTTATGGAATTCCACTTTACAGAAATAACACTAATATCTTAATTGGTGTGTCATACATTTTTATCTATAAATTTGTATAGATGCTGGCATGTTGAAAGGTCGATTGGAGACAAACATCATAAATGCTATATCACTGCTGTTGATCTAATAGATCTGAATAGCATCTGCCCAGGTGTGGATTATGTTCTGACTCAGAACTACACAGACGACATGTTCCTGTGGGTCAATGGCTCAGACTGTGAAAAACATTTACCACAGTTCACAGCACACCAGGGTGTGGTGTATGGGGGATGTGTGAGGGTTCCACTTCTTTCTGTAGATGTGTGTGCAGGGTACGCATGCCGGGCTGAGAATGTATTTTTAAAACGTTTAGAATACGAATGTAATTCCAGTCAGTGGGCAGTGCACATAGGCTGCAGAGCTCGAACCTCTTGCTTGGGATGCAATGTTAACTGCATGAGTCATTCTTTGGAAGAAACGGTCATTGATTTTAAAGAAAGTGACATGTGTATATGCAACAAAAACTATCCCAAAATGAATTTGAATATTGAAAACATGGAATATTTTGATATAATTGTACAATATATCGCGGCATATTCTGGGTATGTTACAGTGCCAGAACATGTACTCTCGGCGACGTAAACGTGACAAACAATGCCATCTGAAGGTATCACAAAGATCGTTATTATTACTTAGTATTCGTCAATCATGGCGTGTTTTTCCTCTCATAAGACAGACTCTTATGGTTGCATGAGCGTATGTTACAGAGAACCAAACGCAACTCGTCAACGTTCTGTAAGAATTGATACTAGAATTGATACCAGTGCTTATCTTCTTCTTGTATCATATGCTCGAATTGATTATCTAAACCAGCCTGGCTGTAAACCATCCTACCTAAGGCATATTTTTTTCTGTCATTTCTGAGAGTGATGGACCACTAAAGCTCCCTGGGTTTTTGTTTAACTGTTCTACTGGTTATTATACTAGATTTCAGGATCACGTGCATTGCAATATTAAACCCGAGTGTGAAGATGGACGGGATGAAACAGAACACTGTTTCGTTTAGTAGTCCTGGTTGTGTCATGGGCTGGTGGCTTCACGTAACAAATGTTATGTATATGTAGTGGATAACCTTGCTGCAAGCGCTGATTCTAGATCTTCATCAAAACGTCTCTGTCAAACAAGAAGTGGAAGAATTGCTTCTATAAAAACCAAAAAGGAAAAACAAGACTCTCTGCATATATTTAAAAATTATTATATCTTTTATGTCATGATAGGTTTGCAATCAGGATGGCACGTCCAGCCTTTCATGTATAGTAAATGTCGTATATGGGAAGACAACACTGTGACCTACTTTATGGACCATTTCCAGTTCCATCATCATGTAAACAGATACACAAGCATCAGGATACCCTTTGGGTTTCATCTTTATTCAATGAAACTGAGATTTACTAGTTTCTACAAGGCAGATGTTCTGTGTGAAACAAAATCAAAAGAAACCACTGTTCTTACTCCTCGCGTAAAACTGCCTGAATTAGCTACGACTTATATCTTCACAAACACTCGCCAGGTTTTATCCGTCAGCCTTAGCAGACATTTAATCCACACATTCTTTTGTGTATACAACGCTTATTAAAAACGACGAGAGTTGAAGTACAGTGTCGTATGTCAGCAGACATGAATGCTGATCACAACTCCACAGTGTCTAATCCTGCTGTGGATAGCACTGTCATGTTTACATGTGATGATGATATCATGGCAGTGCACTTCACGCTGGTGTGTGACTTTAAGGAGGACTGTCCAGATGCTAGCGATGAGTCATTCTGTGAACATCCCTCATGTTCTGGATTTCTGTGTTGGAATGGTCAATATGTATTAGAAAGCCAACATTGTAATGAATACTCAGACTGTGTTGACAATTCGGATGAGAGAAAAAATGTCCAAGAAACAGAGCATTTATCAATGACCCAGGTGAACAACACTTATATATCAACTTAGATGGCACTGGTTACTTCACTCAGCAGATGATAGTAGGTGATGAGCCATGTCCAGAGAGTCATTATCGTTGCACAGCAGAGTGGCTGTACTGTCTCTCCCTGTCTACACTCGGTGTAATGGATTGTCTGACTGTGTTTTTATGGAGAAGACGAACAGGAATGCGAGTTGGAGACCTGTTCTCGTTTGTATCAATGTCAAAATTCTAAGTGTGTGTCCATGACGATCATCTGTGTGATGGCTGGGGGCAGTGTCCAAATCGAGATGATGAACTGATGTGTGACAGGAGCTGCCCTGAAGGTTGTCTATGTCAAGGTCATTCTTTCTTTTGCAGTAAACCGTTTCTCGCTTACCTCTTCCCTGAACTTCGAGACTTGGACGCCAAAGGCACAGGAATGCCACTGACATTGTTTGCTGGAAACATGTATTTAGTTCGATTAATTCTGTCTGAGTGTTCCCTGTTCAATATCTCAAGTGTGCTAGGATTTTTAACCTGCAACATGTTGACCTTTCCAGTAACCATTTAGATACACTTCAGGTGGCTGATGTTCTCCTGTTACCACACCTAAGAACACTGTATTTGGCAAACAATCCCCTCAGTCATATTTCAAATCAAAAGGGTAAGCTTGTCCATTATGCACTGAGACGTGTGAGTCTGTCACACACGCATTCCAATATTGTCAACACCTTATTATCTCTGTACTTGTGTCAAGCAAATTGGTTTAATTTTTCCTTTTCTTCGATAAGAAGCATCAGGAATACTGGATTTAAAAGTGCGCCACAATTGACTGAGGTCGATATACGATGGAATCCTGTCGAAAACTTTCCCTGGGACATCTTGTCAAAAGCTGAACACATTGAAACGATTTTGACATCTGACTACAGATTCTGCTGTGACAATCTACTTCCTTCTTATTCATTCAAAATAAAATGTCGAGCACCTCACACCATATTTGCTTCATGTCAAACGCTGCTGCCATCCAGACTATACAGAATTTTCTTTTGGTCAGTCAGTATGTGTGCCACACTAGGGAACTTATTCAGCTTACTACCTTCATTTATAGCCAGCAAACTGTCTGAGAGACATTTCTTGATAGCCATTGTACAACTGCAGTTTCTTAACATCTGTATGGGATGTCACATGGACACAACCGTGATAGCTGATGGAATGTTGAAGGGAAAATACCTCCAAACAGAAAGAGAGTGGATTCATAGCGTCATGTGCAAGGTAAGTGGCTTCCTCTGGTTTGTGTCCAATGAAGTGTCCGTTTTAATGATTACATTCATCATTCTGGATCATGCCATCATCCTTTGTTTTCCTGGTAAATCAGCAAGACACGGAATGCAATTCACATTTTTAGCCTGTTCTGTAGCATGGGCTGTTGGAATCATGTTGTCACTGATTCCGTTTCTTCCTGGTTTTCTCTCAGTGGGGTTTGCATGGTCAGTCGGGTCTGTGTCGTCTGGTTCTGTTTACTCGTTATAATGATGCCCAGATTTAAATGGTTTACGGTTGTTTTGATTGTCAATTGTATTTTGTGCATAAACATAGTGGGGTTTATTACTGTCGTCAACAAACGTTACCTAAATACAGAATCACTCTTGACCCCAATAAACGTTGGCTGTACCATTCAGCTCACTTGACATCAAAGCTTGCAGTTACAAGCGCTCTGTGTGGGCTGACATTGGGTGTGGTTATGATGATGACTGCCGCTGGTGTCACGTTTTTAGACAGTGTCCGTCAGGCCATGGTTGTCTTTGTGTTACCCCTGAACTCTGCCCTTTTTCCATTCTCTCTTTGTGTGGACTGTGGCAGCAGAGAAATATGGGCAAATGAAGGAAGAGAAAGTACTGAAAAATTTGAAATCACGAATTATCTGTAAGCCGAAACGTTGAATAAGTACTGTGTTTAAATAGTTTACAATGAAGTAGACATACGATAAATGAATAAACACATAAGCAGATCCTACTATTAATGGTCCAAAATTATGTTGAAATAGTTTAAGAATTGAGAAAAAAAAAAAAATCTATAAAGCCATCATCTCCCAGGCTGTCATAATTATTTGACCTTCCAAATCATTCTGCTTCTGTTCCGATAAACCCAGTAAGTCATCACAGAGAACAAGAATCGCAATGTCCTGCACTTCTCTCTCTTTAGCATTCAGTCCTGTTAAACCATGGACTTCTTTTGTTATTTCATCTTGTTCTGTGACAGCTGAACCTCATCTATTAATTTCCAAAATCTTCTGTTATACACACATACATATACACATGCATGCATAGACACACACACACACACACACACACACACACACACACACACACACACACACACATACGTATGTACATTCTCTCTCTCTCTCTCTCTCTCTCTCTCTCTCTCTCTCTCTCTCTCTCTCTCTATCTATATCTATATATATATATATATATATATATATATGTGTGTGTGTGTGTGTGTGTGTGTGTGTGTGTGTGTGTGTGTGTGTGTGTGTAAATAATGGTATTGATAACCAACAACAATTTAAAAAAAGTGCTCAACCGAATTGGGAGCGGCATCTGTTAAAAGTTGGATTAAAAAGGTAATCATAAAATCAACAGCGTTGTTTCTTGCTGGTGCAGTCGTCAGGATATGGGGAGTCAGTTTTGTCAGTGTTTTCATAGGTGTTCGCTGTTTGCCATCACGTGTGGTCAGTGTTTTTTCATGTGTTTTTTTTTCATTTCTGTTCACTGATAGGAACTTCCATTTGTGTCTGCAATTGTTAACCATTTCTATCCTGGTGTTTAGGGTTGCTAATTGTGGTTTGCATAATATCATAATTTTTTTCTGTTAGAGACAAATTACATCTCTTTTTCAAATGTTATTATATGATACAGCTCTTTTTAAGATTTTCCAGGATATGTTGTAGTCTATTTTTTTATCTTTGAGTTTCCAAATATATTTACTCAATTCTGTTTGATTTTTTTTTTGTATCTTTCTTTATTAAATGACTGTTTATGATTTGCATATCTAGGTTTAAATTGGTTTTCGGTGATACCTATACATGTTTCTTCAGCGTTCTCTGATGTTATAGTGGCTTGATATACAATATTGCTGTGGAGGCATTTATTGTTTAGAGGGCACTGTTCTTTCTTGGTACAATTGGAAGATTTTTCCTTTCTTCACCCTCGTTTGTCTCTGTACTGTACTGCTTTTCAAGGGAAACGAAAAAAAAAGAAAAAAAAAAAGAAAGAAAAAAAAAAAAAAAAAACTTTACCCACACCAGCATTTGACTTACGATCGTTAAAATGCTCTGAATCGGCAATATTTCGGAGTTTTCTCATCTGTCCCTGTGTGCGTCCATCGCATTTGATGTGGAGCCGACTACACACGTGGAAACGTCTGTGGGTCTTCATCCTGCGTCTGAACACCAACATCTGTATCTAAACCTTACATGTGTGTAGTTTACAGTGTGTTAAACCATTCACATGTCTGCCTGTCACTAACTTGGAACTGGCCTAGTTGTCTGCGTAATGATTACCACCTAGTAGGTCAACACTGACACAGGATCTTTCATACGAGGAAATTACCAAGCTTGATAAACTGTGAGTCACCCTTCCTTCGCTAATGTGTCGAATGTGCTACAGTAGGTACTTGACGACTGCTCTTAGCGTTTTTGCTCAAACTTCACTTTGTTGCAGTCCAGACTTTACTGAGCTTTCTCCACTGTGACTGTTGTCAGCCTCGTTAATAAAGACACGTGTTGTTCGTTTCTCCATGGGCTTTTTATTATTATCATTTTTATTCCGCCTTATTCAACGCTGCCATACTATTTAGACGGCTTCTACGCTAGAATCCTGTAGTGAAGTGTAATCATGGGGTAGAGCTGGGGTCTATTGTCTTGGCAGTTGTAGTGTTTTTACTTCTTTTTGTACTTTCTTGGTATCAGTCTGTGAGTTCTTGAGTCGTTGTTTCCATGTGTTGGACTTTCTCACGGGTTCTTGTTGACTTACTGAATGCATTTTCATTAAATGATTGTGATTTTGTAGCTTGTGTCTAGCTGGTTTTGCGCGCGCGCAAGAGAGAGAGAGAGAGAGAGAGAGAGAGAGAGAGAGAGAGAGAGAGAGAGAGAGAGAGACTGTGTAGTGTATGTGTGCGTTATAAAGTAGGCAATGTTTACTTGAATAAAGCACATACACACGCACGCGTGCGTACACACACACACACACACACACACACACACACACACACACTGTCACATTCTGAATATCATAAACAACAAAACTGGCAACGAAGAGCACCTTATTTTATTTAATTTCAAAATGGCTACTGAATTCCAAGAGTTCACTTTATCTCAGAACGTTTTAGTTTGAATACACACATACACACAACAACAACAACAACAACAACAACAACAACAGCAGCAGTACAGTGGCCCAGTCTGGTGTGTTCAACCTAAAATGAGACCTCACTGACTTTGACACGTCACAAGTGTAGCGACCTCCCCTGACTTCAGTCCTCTCAGTGCTAGGGGTCACTACCTTGATTGACGCGTCAGTGGTGCGGTGACCTCCCCTGAGTTCAGTCCTCTCAGTGCTAGGGGTCACTACCTTGATTGACGCGTCACTGGTGCGGTGACCTCCCCTGAGTTCAGTCCTCTCAGTGCTAGGGGTCACTACCTTGATTGACGCGTCACTGGTGCAGCGACTCCCCTGAGTTCAGTCCGTCAGTGCTAGCAGCGGTCCAGCCATCAGAGTTCCTTGACTACATTGAACCACCCCTGCCCAGCCGGGCTGTTTTGGGGCTGGCATTGGCAGTTTAAGGCTGCTTTGGACTGGCTTGGGCTGTTTGGAGCTAGCTTGGGCTGCTTGGGGCTGTTTGGAGCTGGTTGGGCTGTTTGGGGGCTGGCTGGGCTGTTTGGGGCTGGCTGGGCTGTTTAAGGCTGGCTTGGGATGCTTGCGACTGTTTGGAACTAGCTGGTGCTGTTTGGAGCTGGCTGGGGCTGTTTGAGGCTGGTTGGGGCTGGCATTGGCAGTTTAAGGCTGTTTGGGATTGGCTTGGGCTGTTTGGAGCTGGTTTGGGCTGTTTGGAGCTAGCTGGGGCTGTTTGGTGCTGGCTGGGCTGTTTGGAACTGGCTGGGGGCTGTTTTGAGCTGGCTGGGGCTGGCTGGTTGTCCTGGAGAGCTGTCTACAGCTTGTCCCATGCATAATTTATCACGGCGATCTGCATGTCATGCAGGTGACTCATCAGAGAGGATGCCGGTTGCATCTTTGTAGCTGTCACCGCTCTTGCCTGATGACAGACTGCAGGTTGTCCACCAGAATGATGTTGTTCATGGGATGCTGCTGGCGCTTGAAGGGTGAGATGAGATCATTAAGAACTATATCCCTGTACCTGATAGTATTGATATTGCCCTCAATGACCAGAAGTTCCACTGGGTCATCAGGGGGAAAGTCTGACCCCACATAGTGCACTGGTGGCCCTCGCACAACTCTTCCTTGCCAATGCAAGCTTGTACCCAGCAAAGGGAATCGAGGCAACACTTTCTGTTTCTTTTCTTTTTTTCTTTTGTTGTCAGGCCACATTAGCTGCCTGAGACATTGGCTATTTCAGTGGACACGACCCCTGACCCACTGCAGTGTCCCCTGTGCTGTGGTCAGCTCAGGCTTGTCTGGTGGCCACTCTGCAGAGAGAAGATGGCTGTTGACACAATCTGTCAGGACGCCTCACCCTCCACAAGATCAAGGTCATCTGTGACACTGCCAACACCGGGGAACTTATCTGTTGAAGGTCAAGGTCATCTCTAACACAGCCAGCACCGTGGAAACTGACCTGTTTGATGGTCAAGGTCACCTCTAATCTGCTGTGCCAATGAGTGCGGTCAGTTGTCTCCTCCCCTGGTCGCTGTGACTCCTGGTCATCCAGGTCTTGGGCAGTCCTTCATGCTTCTTGTTTGTTTGTGTTTGGCGATATCCAACCACCCCTGACCCTAGTTCTGAAATGGTTCCCCCAGCCTGCAGCACCCAGCATCTGCCAACCCTTGGCATCACTTTGCCTTCGTCCTGCTCTGTCGCTGTGGTGCAGCCAGCTGCCACAAATGTGTTGGAACCTGCATTGGCCGCTACCTGAACCCTTATTGTGTACTGAGAAATTGCTTGTACCATCATTTGCATGTCAATGCTGTGACACTTACACAGAGCATATCAAGGTGTGGCAGTTAAAACTGAATCAAATTGCAAAGTCCATGTTCATTAATGAGAAAAAAATAAGCATTGCTTTGTAAAGGGTTGCCTACCTTTTTGGTTCAGGTTTAGTATGAGATTTCCAGCTCTTAAGTTCACACACACACACACACACACACACACACACACACACACATGTATATACACACATACAAATATTTAACATTACCTGATTGTTTGATTTTTTTTTTCAATAACCCCTTCCTCTGAATCCTCACTCACCCCCCTCCTCCTCACACTTGGGCAACAACCATTCACACTTTCATCCGGACAGTTGTCAACCAAATAAAAAGAGAAACTCAAACTCTCTTCACAGAAAGCACCAAGAGGTGCAAACCAGTTTATTCCACTCCAACAACCCTTTGGACGGTATCTTCACAGACACTTCACAAACAACAAGCCTGCTTGTGTCAACATAATGTAGAATAACACTTTTTCCCCTCTGCCAAAGACAAACAGAAAGAAGACCACACACAACTCTTGAAACAGTCTGCAACACAAAAACTTATCAAGCAGTCTTTTCATCACCCCGACAAAAAAACCTTTTCTTTAGATTTACCAAATAAATGAACAATAAGGATAAAAAAGATCATACACAAGACAGACTGATCATAGCCAATATACAAAATTAACACAGGAAAAAAATCTGCTTTGGAAAACATTATCACAGGAAACTGTCACAGGTGATTCTGCGCACAACCAACCAATAGCAACGGCACACATTTCAATATAACAGCACATATATACACATTTCTAGAGGAATTCACTGAACGTTGGAATGTTTCAGATCTTGCATTCATGCTTGCACACCAAAAAAACTGCTGACATATTTTTTTGTGATTGAACATACATTCCCATTTCTACATCTTCCTTTTTAATTTTGTCAAACTCCGATCTCATGTACACACACACACACACACACACACACACACACACACACACACACACACACATTTCTACATCTTCCTTTTTAATTTTGTCAAACTCTTATCTCATGTACACACACACACACACACACACACACACACACACACACACACACATACACATGCCCTGATAGCCAATCAAGATTGCACACACACATATAAGCACACATATACATGCATATGCTAAGAACATTTATTTGTCAAACCAATTCAACCAACTTCCAACCCAACCACCTATATCTTGACACACACACACACATACACACTCTCTCTCTCTCTTTCTCTCTCATACTTATGCACTTGCACACGCACACACACTTTCTTGTGATAAAAAGTCACATCAGCTGAAAAGAAAAATCCTGTATGACGCATACACACACACTTGCTCTGTTCCCTTTCCAAGCATGGCTGTATGACAACAGAACACAGAATACACGGACATTGTGCTGTCTCTAACTGCCCCCCACCCCTTCACAATCACAGGAAGCAGACACAGTCTCAGCAATACAGCAGAAGGGGGAGGTCTGTGGGTAATCAATGCTTCAGTCTCTGTAGACTTCATGCACTGCAGGAAAGAAAATGGAAACTTAATAAAAGAAAAAAAAAAAAAAAGATAAGATGGAAAAAAAAAAGAAGAAAAAAGTGAGAACAAGGCAGAAGGCAACTTTTTTTGGAGGACAGCCCAGTGGGAACATCCAATTTCTATTGGAGCCGGACGCGTGTGTCAGCATGCTGGAGTTCTGTCAAAGGGAGAGCAGACTCAGGGACACTGGAACATCTGACAGTGACGGACATAGTAGCCCCCCCTGGCTGGACAGGCGTTACACAGCTGTGGCCTGCCTTCAGTGGCCTCAGCAAAGGAAAGAATTGGACTGAGGTCAGCATGGCCACACAACACACAGATCATGATGGACTGGGGTCAGCATGGCCACACAACACACAGATCATGATGGACTGTGGTCAGCACGGCCACACAACACAGATCATGATGGACTGAGGTCAGCATGGCCACACAACACACAGATCATGATGGACTAGGGTCAGCATGGCCACACAACACACAGATCACAATGGACTGAGGTCAGCATGGCCACACAACACACAGATCACGATGGGCTGAGGTCAGCATGGCCACACAACACCACAGATCATGATGGACTGTGGTCAGCATGGCCACACACACACACAGATCATGATGGACTGGGGAAATCATCACGCCACACAACACACAGATCACGATGGACCGAGGTCAGCATGGCCACACAACACACAGATCATGATGGACTGAGGTCAGCATGGCCACACAACACACAGATCATGATGGACTGGCGTCAGCACGGCCACACAACACACAGATCATGATGGACTGAGGTCAGCACGGCCACACAACACACAGACAGATCATGATGGACTGGACTGGAGGAATCACAGCCACACAACACACAGATCATGATGGACTGGGGGAATCACAGCCACACAACACACAGGTCAAGAATCTGCAGGATATGAACACATTCCTGTTTACTTCAAAGTGTACTGACTGCAGCAGAAGTTACAACATGAAAACAAAAATGTTGAAGTATAAAACCACCAAATGAGTGAATACAACTCTGAGAGCAGCGAGCCTTGACCTACTGGTCTTTTTTCAGGCAGGGCAAGAACGACCAAACCCAAACAAACCAGGGAACTACATGTATAGTGGGCAACAGAACAGGTGCCCTATCTAACGGCTGAAGGCTCCTTACTTTACTGATCACATTTTCTGTTCATAAACTCCCAATGCCTCTAGTTTTTTATTTTTCAGATACACATACACCCTTTCTAAGATGCCCTAGCTGTTTCTAACATGAAGAGGAAAAAACAAAAAAAAAACAAGAGTCTTGAATCACAGAATGCACTGTATGTTAATCGACTTTTTTTTTTTTTTAACAGAAGTTTGGCTCTCACCACACAAAGACTTTGCACAGAGCAGAAGTTTGGCTCTCACACACAGACTTTGGGTGGCTCCCACCACACAAATTTTGCACACAAAAAAAACATGAACAGGCAACCAGGTAAACCCACAGAAGGTAAATTAACAAACCTAAAAAAAAAAAAAAAAAAAAAAAAAAAAAAAAAAAAAGAGAGAGAGCGAGAAAGATCATTATCATTCTCATCCAGATCACAGTCAAACCAGGGAGAATCACGCCAGCCACTGTCCATTCAGCATCGGCCATCACACATGGATACTGATGCACTGTCTATTCACTGTGTCAGCCATCACACACGGATACTGCTGCATTGTCTATTTACTGTGTCAGCCATCACACACTCGGATACTGCTGCGGGCTTTGTCCAGGATGTCTTTCTTGATCTTGGGGTAGTTGGGATGAGAGGACAGAACCTGCAACAACATGACCTTTGATCTGTGAATTTCACAGCACCCACATGCAGCCTGACAGGCAGCTTTACAAGACAACCAAATCTGCAGTGTGATCTATCATCAGGGGTGGCACTCTCCATAAAGGAAAAAAAGAGGAAACAGTCTAGGGGGGTCTGGGAGCATGCTAGCCCCCCCCCCCCCCCCCCCCCCCCCGGAAAATTTTGGATTGCTACATTCAGTTCTGTGCAATCTGGTGTATTTAGAGACTGAAATTAACAAATTTTACAGGAAAAAAGCCAACTTTTTTTTTTTTTTTTAACACAAAAACTGTAAAAATCAACCATACTTATTGTCTTTCACAACTTGGACCAAGTGTAGATGAGAGGAGTTCCTTTTCAACCTAATGGCACACAAAATTAATGCAAGATGTCCGCCCTCAGGTGTGGAGCTGGACATCTTGCATTAATTTTAATTTTGTGTGCCATTAGGTTGCAGTAAGATTGCAGTAAGCAAGGCCACAGGCACTAAGTTTGGCCATGAACTGGCCTATCACTTCATCATCATCCACCTTACTCTCCAACCAGTCCTACATCCACTTGCTCTTCAAAGAATTGTCGCAGGAAACATTTTTCTCCGCGTGAAATGATGTCTCTTCGACATGTCTTCATTTTGAAGATCGCAAAACCGGAAGGAGAACGTTACCAAGTTAACTGCGAATCCAAGCCATCTAAGA